>JAHWFO010029305.1:510813-632020 GCA_023313115.1 Rhysida immarginata
TGCCGCACTCAAATTTGATTTTGACCATCAAATTTAAGGTCATTCATTTGCTAACTCGAAAACTATTAAAGATAGAGAAAAATTTCTAATTGCTACCCTGTAGAGCAACACCAGATTAGTCTAAAAACAATTTTTAATCACACCCTTCCCCTTGAAAGATTTTGAGAAAAAGGGCGAGAAAGAATCACTCAAGGTCAGCTTGGGCTGGCCTGGTTGGCTGATGTTTCTAACACATTTGCATTGCAGTGAAACACACTGTTGGGAATTTTCTGTCCTTGAGTGACTCTTTCTCGCCCATTTTCTCAAAATCTTTCAAGGGGAAGGGTGTGATTAAAAATTGTTTTTTAGACTAATCTGGTGTTGCTCTACAAGGTAGCATTCGGAAATTTTTTTCTATCTTTAATAGTTTTCGAGTTAGCAAATGTATGACCTTAAATTTAGGGGTCAAAGTCAAATTTGAGTGAGGCAATGAATTCCACACCCCCTTTTTACCTATAAACCACACTCATCAAATTTCGCCTACCTGGCAGCTTTGAGATATCTGCCATGTTGCCAGACTTTTTGGACACCCTGTATAACAACTTGAATTTATCAAAGATATAATTATTTTGTAGATTAAATGTGATAACTGTCAACAGATGGCACAACGAAGCGCTTACTGCTAAAGCTCTAGATTAGGAAAGTACGGCAAACTTCGTCGTCTGCTGCAAAATCCGCCATTGTTGGCCCAGTTGGCCCTATCAAGTGAGTTACGCTTCCTCTAAAATTCGGCTTAAATGCATCCTTTTCGCAAATTTCCTTATTATTATCGTCTGGAAATGTAACTGACAATCAGTAAATTTTGTAACTATTGATTTTTCTTTAAATATTGTTTTCAATTATAATTTTTTTACATATAAATAATGATAACGTTGAGGCAATTTAATGATAACCAGATTAAGTTTTTAGTTTATTTTCACTTTTATTTATTTATCCTTAAGAAACGATTTACATGTAATTAATAAATTTTAAAAAACATTGTGTGTAGTTTTTGTATTTTATTATCAAAATATAATTTTATAAATTTTTATTAAAATATAACTTAATAAACTTTTATCAAATTAATTTTTATATTTATATCAAAAATTTCACTTTACCAATTTTAATTTTATTAAATTATAAAAATTATTAAATTATTAAAAAAAGTATAATTATAATTATAAAAAATGTCAAATATAATTTAATAAAATAGGAGCTATTAAATTAAAGTTTTCGATTTAAATATAAAAATTACTTTAATAATTATATTTTTATAGAATATTTTAAAAATTATGATTTGGATGAATTATCCGTTTGATTACAAAAAAAATTTACACATGCAATGTATTTTGAAATTTGTTCATTTATGGAGGTTTATAATATTGACGTAAAAAATCTACCAAAAACTTATAGTTAAAATCTTCTATATTTTTTTTCACCCAAATTGCAAATTTTCGTTATTCAATTTCATACATTATATTCAAGTTTAATGATGAGTGATAATTAACTTCGCTAAAATAAGACGAAAATAAACGAACGTTTTATTTCAAGTTTTGCCTCCACGTTTCACAGACAGTTTAACCTTGTTATATTGAATTGCATTTTCTTAAAAAGAACTATAATCAACAAAAAATTATATTTTCTGATCGTCTGAGAATTGCACAATGCAATATTTCTATAACATTCGGTAAAGTTATAATATAAACGTACTTGCATCTTATTATTTCTACTGATATTTTGACGAATTTATTAATCTCCAAGGAGCATAGATTGAAGGATCCTGAAATTTTGCTTATTCGGATTAAAATTTAGGATCAATCAACGAATATTTCATTAAAATTTTAATCTAAATTGCATCTTCCACATGCATCTCAATGGTATCTATCGCTATGTTTGGGCCAACAATGGCTGAGAAACTCACGTGACAGCCGTTCAACCAATCAGCAGCTGCGGAAAAGGTTTGCCGTACTTTCCTAATCTAGAGCTTTACTTACTGCTTTCGGATGCATCGCAGATTACAGTACTTTTAATCTGTGGCATGATCAAAGACATCGAAATATAAATTACCTAGATTAATTAAGTAATATATTTAAATACGAGTACGGAATTGAACATATTACTTCATTTAATTATTATATTAGAAACTCCATTTTAACTTTAAAATTTTATAAATTAAAAGAATGTTAGCACTGACAGTCCGTTTAAAGTGAAACAGAGTCAATTTTTATAATTTTATCGTATTAATTTTGACTTTTAAGTGGAAATTAATAATTTTTTTCCAGAAATTTTATCATTCTGCATACAGTACGTTCTTCATATTTATTTACATTTCTAGATGGTTTCATAGATGTGATTAATTTACATCATTTATTGTTTATTTTTTAGATATGATTATTTATAAATAGTATTTAGTAGTTCACAAAATTTTAAATATTTCAAAGTGTCACCTGTCTTTCAGATGATGAGGAATTAATGATGTGCAAAGATATTTCATACGAACAAAACCATTGAGCTAATTCATTACATAATAAGAATTAAATAAAACATGATAATTGAACAAACTAACAAAAACTTGTAAAAACATAATTTCTAGCTGCATTTACAATTGAAGTAAATGAAGATATGATTTATAATTTTCTTATGAAAATGTATTTTCTAATGTTTGTTTAATTAATGTAATTTCAAATATACATGTATTCAATTGTAAATTATTTTTCTTTCTTTTTTAAAGTAATTCTTGAAGCTTAAAAGTAAATATAAAAATTGACACACTGAAGATCAAGCTTTAATAATATAAAAATTTCTATTTTGAAAATGGGAAGGAAACACTGCACTTATAAATAAGTGTTTTTATTATATTGCTTATTACGCTTTGAAGTTATAAATTTTTACTATTTATCGAAATAATATAATAAATTCAAAAATGTTTTTTAAATTTGTAGTGAAGTAATCTTTATTAAATTTTAATTTTAAAATGCTATAAAAATCATTCATTTTTGTACATTTCAAATTTTATAAAAATTTCCTCTGTCATCTGTTTTTTTATATTATTATTATTTATTCTTATTATAGCAGTCTCTCTTAATAATGTCATCATATAAATTTAATTGGTTTAGAATGACATCATTTTTAAGCAAATTAAACACAAACAAAATAAAAATGAAAAACTGAATGTGCAATGAATTCCTAGTGAACTGAATGTGCAATGAAGTGCACCAGAAAAACACACTAAAGGAAGGATTCCTTGGGAAAGGATTTGCAAAGTGCTTGTCTGATAATCTCAATTTACAAAACGAAAATGGCTTTCTTAAAAATCAAGTAATATCCTTGCAAAAACAAATGAATCAATTCGAACAATACTCGTATAATTCTAATTTACTGATAGACAGTGTTCCGGAATCTCCAAATGAAAATCTGTACGAAATTGTGGAAAATATCTCTCATAAACTGGAGGTACCCATTGGGAAGAATGATATAAATATCATTCACGGTGTCCGATCTAAATCTACCGAAAAATCGTCCAACATCTATTGTTGTAAAATTCAATAGTAAGTTAAATCGGACATCATTTATAATAAGAGAAAGAAATACCGTCAATTAAGAACACACGATGTGGGTATTTGTAGGGAAGCCTATAACATTATTGTGAATGAACATTTGTCTCCTTATTTCAGTGGGATTTTTGGCAAGTCAGAAACTTGAAAAATGAGAAACACTATAAATTTGTCTGGTGCTCCAATGGTTCGATCTATATGAGAAATCAAATGTTATCCAGATAAAGTCAGCTGCTGACTTGGCTTCCTAATAATTTTGGTTTTAAATAGTTATATCTAATAGTTATTTTTAACCATGATGTTTTTTAATGCTGATGATTTTGTTTTTAGTTCTTCAAAATATATCTGATTTCTCTGTTTGTGTGACAAAAAAATGAGGGTATTACTTTTTTACACTTAAATATCAGAATTATTGCAAAAATTTTTGATAATTTCCTGGTCTTTTTGTCTCCATTAGGAACTAAAATTCATGTAATTGTTCTGAATGAAGCTTGACTTAAGGGAATAAATCGTGATGTATTTGGGATTCTTGAATTTGATATGTTTTGGGGATTCACGCACCTCAATAGAGCTAGTGGCATAGCGGTTTATACACATTTTAGTGTTTATTCATATAAAATACTTCTAGACATCTCCTCTGCTGATTAATTTTATTTGAAATGCTTTTTTCCCAATAATAGAAATATCCACCTACTAGCACTATACCGGAGTCCTTCCAAGCCTCTAATGGACTTTATAAAAGAATTTGAGAAAATTATTCTTATTTTAAGTGTTAATTGTCACAAAGTATTGTGAGCAGTCGCGAGCGCGGTCGTAAAATCGCCAAGGGAGCGTCTGCTTCTAAAACTCCGCCTCAGGCGTCATCTGTTGACAGTAGCGATATTAATATTGTTATTAATAATTCTAATAATTGTGTTCGGCGCAATACTGCCAACAGATGGCGGCGCAAAAAGCCAAATTGCGGAAGAGGCGGGGATTTGCGCGATAGCGGGATTTTCGAGAGGCGGGCGCAGGAGAGAGAACATTCAAGGAGACTGCACGAGCCAGCGGACCGGTTAAGACGGCTAAAGGGTTCTCCTCACGTCGAGGGAGAGTTAGCGATCTTGGATAGGCGCAATATTGGTGATGCATGGAACGCCTGGCTTATGGGGAAAACCCATGGCTCTCCCGACGGTGTCAAGTTGAGCGACGTGGTTCACAAGGAGTCTGAGAGGACGAGTAAGGCAAAAGGCTCGTTCTCTCCTGCACGCGAAACTAACTGTTCTTGTTCTTATTTGCTATCGACAGCTGTATCGTCCGAATCCGACCGGCCGGCGCGAGTACACTTTCTCGCGGCCAACGTTAGAGAAGACGAGTCTCCCCCTGTGCCGACCTATCGTGAGCAGTGGGATTCACAGTGCTCGACGAGGAGTCAAGAGACGTTAGCAACGTTGGCAACAGAGTTTCGGCGACGTGACGGGTGGCAGCTAGTGATATCTCCATCGCAGGTCGACGCTTCGAATTTGGTGTTGATTTCCGGCTTCCCCAAATCCTTGCTGACGAAGTCCACTTCGTGGGAAAAGGAACCTGCCCGTCAGGAACGGGATGACTGGACCTTAATTGCTTGACAGCATATTTCAAGGAAGACTTGGGCGCCTGTTATAGAATTCGAAGGTAAGCTGGCTTGCGTGCATATTGTATTTTCCGTTATTTCTCCTAAGCTTTCCGACGCGCCACGTCCTCTCGTGCAGCGTCATTATCTAGTTAATGAGCTTGAATTTGGAAACTAAGATTCTGTCGTTTTGCTTATTTGCAGGATCTACTTTAGCTGGCCTCCTAGCTGATGCGGTGCGTCGCCGCCTTAAAGACAAGAGGTTTCCGCAGTACATTTCCCTCGGCTTCAACCCGAAACCAAGTTCAGGAATACCTTTTTGTAAATAGGTCTCGCGACCTTCATTTCTTTTATTGCGCATTAAGCGCTCATTACTACTATCTTTATTTGGATAGTTTTCTGAGCTTCATCAGCTCATTATCTGATCGTTGCCCCGTTTGTAACGGTGGTACTTACGATATCAAAGAAACTGCCTTTGATTCAATCATTTGTAAAGGAGACATTCTCTCCTCTATATGGGTGAATCCTCGTGTTAGAGGACGCTCATATTCTTGGTGTTACTTTGTCAGTGCTTCTGATGTAACCTTTTGCCTAGTTTTAAATAAACCTTTCAATTTAATGTGACTACATTGCTGTCCATTCTATTTTGTTAAGCTCACTTCCACTGCGCTGCTATTTTACACGTGACATTAATTCTCTTATCGTTATGGGTGATCTGAATTTTGATTTACTAAGTGATTCCTTGGAACATAATTCAACAAAAATTTTAGATTTATTTAGTAGTAACCAATTGTTTCCTGCAGTTGATTTATCTACTAGAACTACGCAGGAGTCCTCCACGACACCTGATCAATGGGTTCTTAGTAATTCCTTATGTAAGGTTACTGAGATTTTTGTTTTCAAAAATTCTATTACTGATCATTTTCCTTTTTTACTAAAAATAATGAGTAATAATAATTGTAATTTAGATGAACCACATATTATATCTAGTATTGACTATGGTATGTTGAATACTTTGGTCTCGGATACTAACTGGGATCCACTTTATGAACTGGATGATGTAAATGCTGCTATGACTTGGTTTATCGTACATCTCAAAAAATGTATTATTTAAGCGAGCCATAAAAAATAATTTCTAATAGGATAAAATGTTTTTATAAACCCTGGATTAATTCTTCAATGATTAAATTAATGCATACAAGAGATAAATTTTATCGGAAAGTGCTAAAATATTTTTAATGACAATGAAAGAATGGTGTCACGGCGCAACAAGCGCGTAATTAAAGCAGCTACAAAAAAGCAGACAACAGGAGAGCAACAGAATGGAAATGAACCGAAATCTTAAATTCATCTAACAAAAGAATTATTAATAATTCAAAAAAGTCAAGGAAGTCCGTGCGCAAAAGCGTCGTAGACGAGCGCGCGTGATTCGTGAGAGACACAAGAGAGAGATTGGGGAGAGGCCTGAGAGTTTCTGAGCGAGGTGGACGCAGAAAAGAGACTTCGCCTAAATTAATGTGTGCCAATGCTGCCGAGTCTATAGCGGGATACTCTGCCATAGACACGAGCGAGGCAGTCGGTGGTTTACACGTTACGAACTCCGCGAGTTCGTCAGTCTCTACGGCCCCCGAACAGGGAAAGGCAAAGGAAGCAACGTCGCTCGCTGCGAACATTATTAACAGTCAGATACGAAGAACCCTGATCTCCATACTCCTTGTCAAGGAAAACGTTCCGACCTGGATAATCGGAACATAAAAGCGGAGTGCGTTGAAGATAGCGAAGCATGTTCAACGGCTCTCAACGTCGACAGTGAAAGAGAAGCCGAAGACTTCCACGTAAGAAGTTCAAGCCATTCAACGTCAATAAGAAGCCGACCGATTGGTAGCCACTACGTTTGGAGAAAGTTGGTGTGCGTCTGTGAGACGTATCTACGGACGACGAACATACCCTTCTATTGGGAAAACCTCTCTACTTCAAGCTTTGTGGAAGGAATCTATGCCATAATAGTATGGTGGGACTTTCAAGCTCTAATCGAGGAAGGGCTTGGTGACTTTTTTCTCACCGACACAAGGTAGGCCTCGTCTCTATCAATATCTTGCTCTCTCTCTCGCGCGCGCGCTATACAAATATGTTAACAAGAGAAATTAGCTCTTAGAAATTAGAAATTAGAAATTAGTAATTCCGCGCTCCCACCGAGCAGAGGACAGCTCTTATTTCAAGGCAACGATTTTCATGTAGGCCCGGACTCGATTCTTATCGTCTTCCTGCGAGACGTTCCTAGTGGTTGTACCTGGACTACAAGTTCGTGACTGCTACGGCGTATATCCCGACGAATAATAAACTTCTTAGAATAATAAATTTCTTAAAATTCGATCTCCATTCATTCTATTCTTGTATAGTATACTGTTTTAATAAGCGATTTACATATTATATTGAATACTATTGAAATGTAAGCGTTTATTATTACGTTACAAAAAAGCATAAAATTATAACTACCGTCGAATCCAGTCATAACGAATTTTTTTAAATTTGCGAATTTGTACGTTAAAACCATATTTCATTATAAACGTATAATAGATACAGCGAATTTATTTTTATTTAAAGTGGTTTCTTTATACCCAACAAAGAAAAACCACCCAATTGCGTGCTTTTCAATGTTTGGTAATAACCAAAACCAATATGTCCTTTCTCCTTCCCAGCTTCCATTTACTTTATGATCTTAATTTTGGTGTCGAGAATGGACATTTTCTTTTTATCATCGTTTCAAAAATATTCTGACACTCAAAAGTCGCAGACACATCTAGGCAATAGCATTGTTCCCACAACAACTGTTTTCTGTTTTTGTACATTCCTCATTCTCTGCTCCTATCAAGTGAACTAACCCAATGTCAAAAAATGTTTTACAAAGTTTCGCTATTTCCAAACAAAACTATAATATCCACACAAAAATATTCTTTGCATACGTATTTCCGTTATAACGGATTTCGTTATAATCAGAGAATATCTGTATAGTTTTAATGAACAGATTGGGGATTTCAATTGAATTTTTCGTTATAACCGAGTTCATTATATGTGGGTTCGACTTATATTCTTATATTGTTTTGTTTTTTTTTTCCAAAAATTTCAGCGGGTTTGCAGGTTTTTCTATTAAGCACTCATAATACTCATGAGTACTCGATACTTTTTGTGCATAATTAATCGATAGTACCAGTATCGAGTACTTGAAGAGTGTCGCACATCACTAGATAATATATATATATATATAATAATTTAACTATTAGCAATCCTATACGTCCATCCAGGGCCTGTATGGCCTGAGGCCGACGAGTTGGGTACCTGGATGAACCAGGATTAACGACTGCTGTATGATGGTCATAGCAGCCGGGGGGGGGGGGGGCCCCCCCGAAGAGTGTGAGTTACTGAATGGTCGCCCATCCAGTGGCTAGCCGTGCCTGATGTTGCTTAACTTCACAGAAGTTGTTACATTGAAAGCCCACCAGGCCACGGCCTCCCCATTTTTAAGAAAAGGAGTGCATTATAGCAGCTTGGGAAGACAGAATGTTATGAATTTTTATCCTATTAAATATAAAACTTAGTTCAAACACAAAATTAATTATAAAACTTAGTTTTATAAAGCAATTAATTCAAAGTTATAAAGATTGTTTGTGCTCTTCGCAAAAGTTTAATTTCCGCAGTTTAAACTATCTGTAGAGCGGAAGTAATTCAAAAGGCGATTTCAAGCTCGATTTGGGAATGCCGCGGTTACAAAAGTACATGATGCATAATAACGATATGCAGAGTAATAACCGTGAAAAATAAAATCTACAATCCGGCGATAGAAACCCATCATCTATATTTAGTCGAAAGCAAAATAACTGTATAAATAAACCGTAGTTCCAAGTTTAAAGTTTACATTACGAGTTTATCCGGTCCTCTGTTCGGCTTATTCATTGAGGCGAGAAGTTGACAGGTTAATTGCAAACATCATCCAAAAATAGAATATTTTATTATGCACTACAAACCCCACTCCCTTTGCTTCTAAATTTGAGAGTAGTTAGCGTTAAGTAAGCGTGGCCAGTCGGTGGTGTAACACATCCTAAACGTGGCAGCGAAGCATTCGAAGGAAGACCATAAATGCTCAGTTCAATGCAGCACATTGAATGGCTGACGGATGGTCGAAAGCCCGAAACTTGTTCGCTTTATCATAAAGGCACTGCGAGCAATTTACAAGGTTCATTAACTGAATTCGCTTTCATGCCACTTTGTTCCTATTTGCAGAAACGAATTTCATAGTGTTACTCAATTGCACCAGTTGATCCTTTTGAAACAGCGAGAGTTATTTAATTTTTGCTAACGAAACCAATGAAGGGTACGTGCAATTAATTGAATTATTCGCTAGCATTACAAGGTTAAGCATGGAAAAACCGCAATATATATCGTGCGTTTGAAGGAAATGTATATAATTTGTAAAAATAAATTTAAAATAATCTGAGAAGAGTTTCAACAATATGAAAGCAACAGTAAATATAATATCTGCTTGCTTTGTGAAAGCGCGATTTTTTTTTAATTTTAGAAAATAATATCTTTAAGGGCATTTAGAATAATTTTTATAAGAACATTCATTAAAATGTTAAAAAATCAGCATATGTAGCATACATTAAGAATGAAGTGAGAAAAGTAAATAATAGCATTAAATTTCCTTATTTGCATTTCCTAATTACGCTTTAGAGTAACGTACAGTAAAACGGCAAACACATGAAATGCTTAACGCACAACTGCAAAATAGGCCTAAATAAAGAAATAAATTTAATCAACAATCTAGTTAAGTTTCTTGTGCTATTTACTTCTTGCAAACTTTATAAAGCCTAGAATTTTTTATGACTAAAATTATCAAACCAGGTTAAAAAATTTGAGAGGAAAATGCTTTTAGTGGCGAAATCCCGAGGCGCTTGAAATTATCTCCCGCTGCTTTACATGAGAAAAAGTTTTAAACCCAGCATCGCTTTTTTAATGTTCATTTACATTAATTTAAAGCACAAGTTTTTAAAGAGCCATCAAGATCCTTATCTAAAAGCGGTGAAAAGATGTTGTTGGCTATGTTTCAAAATTATAGAAGGAAAAAACTTTATTTTCTAATAAGTGTTTTTGCCCCAAGTTAGTTTTATTTTTAATTACGAATGGATCCAAAGTTAAAGGGGTTTAATTATCCATTATTGCAATCTTACCATATATTATAAAGTTTGACTCATTCTTCAATCAAGAAGAATTTTTTTACCAGGATATTTCAATTACAGATTTCAACCCTTTATCAAAGCTAATCAGTTATATAGGCTAAGCGTAATTAGAATGACTCTACTGGTAATATTTGTATCGAAACAATTAAAGTTAGCATAAAAAGCAATTACAATTACAGAAAGAGTAACTGATCATGTATAATAAATTCACAACCAATGCAGGATTAGAGAATTCCTTACAAGGAAGGGTCACGATGTGTTCACGCTAGAATTTTTTTTTCAGACTTTTTTTACTCTGTTAAGAACATCAAAAAATATTTGCTAGAGCGCTACAGCTGCCAAATTGCTGGAGCAGTCGTGTCGGAAATGATGATCAAGAATGCTGCCATGGCCTCCACGCTCCCCTTGTGACTAGTTTGTACTGGGATTATTTGAGGGGCTTAGTGTTTTTGTTGTAGATAGTGTTGATGATTGTTTCTTAAATAAAAAAAAGTCTTCTATCAATGTGATTAAGAATATAACTTTACAAAATTCAAAATGCTGGCGTCAATATGCCTGCTATGGAAATACGAAACTGAAATTTCTGCAAAGTGTTCTAAAAGGTCGTTTGCAAACTTTACGTGCTGGTCTGTCAGACCATGACGAACAAGTTTTACAGAAGCTCATTCACACTTTATGGAAACGATATTAAAATTACTTTTACGTGCATGAAAATTTATCTCTGTGAACGGGAATTATGGGTAAGAAACGTCTATTACATAAGCACGTGTTGGTGGGATTATTATTTTGTTTTCATGTAATTATGCCACTGAAAGTGGACCGTTGGTTAGAAGGAAACATCACCGCCCTTTCCCAGGAGAATTACTTGTACATTCAAATAGTACAACGTTGTAAACAAAACAAAAAGGTCTTGCCATCTCTAAGAAAGGGGTGTTCAATATACTCAATTCCCGTGGTAAAGCTCGATCCGCAGAAAGAATGGGCCAACTGCCGGGTCCGAAAGCGTATCCCAAGAAAGTGAGGACCGCGGATGTCATTCCAAGAGTACGAAAATCGGTCTTCGTCGAATATACCCAACACAAAAAAGTATTGCTTCGAAACTAGGAATAGACAAAATTATCAATAGAGATTTGAATCTTCGTAAAGTTCACAAACCGAAAGTTCATAAGCTCTTGCCTCATCACATCTCACAAAGGAAGATGGACTGCCGAAACCTTTACGAGAAATTCCTAGCCGGTCTCTACCCTTCTTAAAGTGCTTGAACCATTCGAAAAACTGTGTGCGGCTTATAACATCATTGCCGAATGCTTGTTTTAGCAATTTATAACATTCCGTTGCGATTTTACCGATTTTAAAACAAAATTTGATGCAATGGCGTTGCTCAATGTTTTCTGTCATTTTCACCATGCGACGAGAAAAAAAAGTTCTGTTTTAGCGTATTACAACAATTGCACGCGGCACTCTTAACAGCTGCAAATTTCATTACGTCATCAGCAGAAATGTCGTCACATGATCCGGATAGGAAAAAGGTGAGTGAGTTCTACTTTTTTATTAAAAACATTTTATTAAACTTGCAATGTTAGTTTGTTTAGGTCAAATCTTGTAATCAATATTAAACCAACTTCCCGACAAGTTAGGGAACTGAACACATACACAGGATTGATGACAATTTATGTTAAAGAAAAAAAATTTCAAATCGGTTCACTGGTTCATGTTCTAATGGTACAAATTCATTACTACGAATTGGTTTGTTGTGACAATTGGACAATTCGTTATGGCGAGAGTTAAATGTATCTATTGTTTATTGTTGCAAAATTAAGCTTTATTGTTGCCACTAAATAAAACATTATACGAGGCGCATCCAGAAAGTAAGTTTCCCGATGTTTTCCCCTTTAAAGTAAACGTAATTAGCCGTGTCAATTGCGCATGCGTAACAGATCTATGACGTATCAATCATATGCCAGCCGGACAGATCCCGCCTCGTGCCAGTAGCGTGGTAGCAATGGACCGAAATGGAAGCTCTTATTTCTTCTCCCGCCCCCTTTGAGGTTCGGTCGGTGATAAAGTTCTTGAATGCACAAAGCATTGCGCCAATTGAAATTCATCGTCAGACTCTCTGTCAGGTCTATGGGCCGAACATCATGAGTAAGCAGATGGTGCGTCGCTGGTGTAGGCAGTTTTCCGAAGGTCGTCAAAGTGTCCATGATGAAGAGCGCAGTGGGCGACCATCCCTCATCAATGATGATCTTGTTGAGCTTGTGCGGCAGCGCGTGATGGAGAAATTCCTGCACCTCAAGAAATTCCTGTCCTCCGGTGAGCGTTTTGGCAACGACGAAGAGCTGAAGACGTCTGTCACACGCTGGTTCCATTCACAGGCGGCAGAGTTCTACGACAGGGGGATACAAAAGTTGATCCCACGATACGACAAGTGTCTCAATTCTGGTGGTGGCTATGTTGAAAAATAGCTGAAACACTGCTGTACTTGTTGCTAATAAATATGTTCCTGTACGTGTGAGTTCTTTTTTTTTAATTTTAATAGGGAAACTTACTCTCTGGATGCGCCTCGTAAAAGCTTGCTTTGAAAAAACCCTTTTCCTCTTATTTTTTGTAGCCTCAATCCGGATACTTTTCGGACAGGGCTCGTACGTCATTGGTATGCCCTGTCATCATTATGAATATCGATTATTATCGATAAATAATTATTATTTTTTCGAATCTCAGGTAGACAGTGACCTTCCTCTTGCTTTGATGATCAAGTGTGCAAAATTTCATCAAAATGAAATAAAACTGTAGATTTGTATAGGATAAAAACACACCCACAAACACTCCGAAGTTAAAAGATTAATTTATATGCGCTTTTTAGCACATTTTCATAGAAAAGTGCTTATGTGATCGGTGTGTCCAACTGTCCGTCCGTCCGTCTGTAGGCACAATTCCAACAATGCATTGCTTTGCAATAGAGAGGGGCGTGCATTGAATTGCTGGAAGAGGCGAATTAACCTTGCATCGGGGAAAACCCGTGATAAGCACATCGGTTCGGCTCTGCGCGTGCTCTAAACGTTAATGAGATGGTGCGCGTGCAGGATGCACGTGATTGACAATTATTGAAAGGGGAGATCGGCAAGGTAAGTGGAGTATAAGGTATGCTCGATCCCGATTTCTATTGTGATTGACTAAGCTCCGCGACGTCAGCCAGAGCCCGAATGAGTCTCTTGCTTTGCTTGAAAGTATGGAAAAGCAGCGCAAATTTCCGTTTGAAACCGTTCATGAGCATTCACTTATGTTTCCAAGACTGAGTCATTTCATAATCAGTTCAGGCATAGTTCAAGTAACGAAAATGATTTACATTACTCATTTAAAAATATATTGTTAAAATTACGTTTAAAATACGTAAGACATTGCACAAATGAATACCAGTAACCAGGATGCATAAGCCAGGAGTCCATAAGAATTCTTGTTATTGTTGTATAACAACGACTATAAAAATATACATACACAAACGAAGTACACACGCAAACGAATGAAAATAATATCATAGCGCCATCTCTCGGCAATAAGCGATGACAATGAAGAACTTCTCCAACACAATAAATAACAACAATAATGGTAGTGATAATAAGGAAAATATGAGAATATGGAGGAAATAAAAGAAGTATTGAATTGCGTTTTAACATAACCCCCTCGTCTGTGGAGAAATTGTTTTTTTCCGTGAACTTGAAAGGATTGTTGATTTCAGTGACGCATTGTAGACATTTCGAAGATGGCTTCACCAGGCCTCATATGACAGATGCTCAGTCTATGATGTTTATGCATAAAGCGAAGTTTGTGATCCTTTTTAAAATATTTTATTTTATCTATAAATGGGTTTTTTTGGTTTCCTGGAAATTGTTGTTGCATATTTCACCGTTGTGTTTATTGAGATCTTCAATAAAAAGCTCTATCGATTTTAAATTCGCCAAAAGGCGAAAAGTGCCTTTTATGACGTCACCGAATTACGATCTTCTGTTGGATGAAAGAAAGCGTACGCGTAAAGCTTACACGGAAAAGTTAAGGCAAGCTGAACTCCTTTTTCCGTGGAATTGCTGTAGTAAAAAGTGTAATTTTTTTACGCATTCCGCTGTACGTTTTAGCTGATTTTTACGCAAGTGGGACCCTAGCCTTATCCTCTCACAATGGGGGTGGCCGTGGCCTGGTTGTCTCGTCGGTTGGCTTGCCAATCGATGGAGTTCAGCAACTTCAGGCGCGGCCAGCTGCTGGTTGGGTGACGGCCAGGGCTTGAGGGCCACTGCTGGAGGGACAGCTATTTGGGGCGCGGCTGTTGGGGGACCTTAGTCTGACCCATTTGCCGATTGACCATAGCTGGTTTTCCGGCTTAGCAGTTGGTGACAGCCTCTGGTTCGTTTATCCCCAGCAGCTCTTCCATCATGAAACCCCCCGTGCCTCGGAGGGCACGTTAAGCCGTCGGTCCCGGCTGCTACTGTCATCTCGTAGCAGTCGTTATTTACCGGGATGGCGCAAAACTCCCTCGTAGGAGTAGGTGCCGCAGATTATCGCTTGCGATAATCTACCCTCTGTACTAGATACTAGATCCTCTCACAATCAGTTGCGATCTTTAAAATTTGTTATATGCTTAGATAAACATAACTACATTAGAAATACCATATTGTCATGTATATAACTAGTGCGCAGTGGAAAATTTAAACTAGACCTAAAAAGGACAACAGAGTATATCTTTTGACAAGATTTATTCAAACAATATAAAGAAATAAGTACAATAAAATTATAAATGAATGAATGGGCTGCGATCTTACTGAACCGTAAGAAACGCCTGCGACCGACTGACCGGTCTGCCCTGCGAAGCGAAAATTAGCTTCGATTACACACTAACAAATAAATGCATAATAGCAAATGAACATCATTAAATAATAGGACCTCATAGGGGTTTTGGATTTGATTAGGATACTTGACCCTCAAATCTGACCCCCGGTCCACCCTCGGGAAGAAAAACATCCCGGGTTCACAAAAACAAAATTTCTGTATGCTATTCTTAAAGTAATTAAACAATTTCAGCAACACACTCAATAACGATAGCTGTAGCGGTTTGCTTGCCCAAAATTATGTGACTGCGACGAATCCACCCTTAGTGGAAAAATCGCAAACGCCGGAAACTGCAAAAGATAAAGGGGAACGCAGTATTAATCATTAATTAAGCCAAATGACCGCTCGCCCAAATAGTACAGAAATTAACGTTGCTCGTTGCCCGAAAAAAAGACTACCTGTAAAATATCGCTCTGGCGTAAGAAGCCATACTTAATGCCAGACGATATTCTTAATCTTTAAAAATGCAGGCCGCTCGTTCGAGCATCGAACACACTAGTCTTACGCACTTACGCGCTAAAGAGAGAGCAATTTTATCAATGGAACGCAGGCGGAAGCGAGGTGCACAAGAAAAATTTACTGACCTTATGTAGGGCTCTATGTGTCCCAATCCGTGCATCCAAAAGGCTTTCTGTGCCCATGGAGTGATCCAAACGGCGGTTTCCTCTGGAATCAGCTGGGCATCCAAATCGACTAATAAGTGCAGGTAGGTCGCCTCCAATCCCGCGGCGACTACTAACGTCCTAGTAGCGCTGGCCGTCAAGAGTCCAGTCGTGGCTGGGGGAATACCTCGTGAGAGCAGTGAGGGACCAAGGGGCTCTCCGCTTTGTGCCAGGGCCGCTCGTGCCCTCGCAACCGGCTTCCCTGTCAACTTGTCCGTGTCCCTTCGCTGCTCTGCTCCCGTTCCGTCTTCGAACGACGTGACTAAACACAGAAAGTTCGTTCAGTTTATTACGCACCGGCGTCCTCGCTGCGGAAGGCGGCAGTGGAATTTCCTCGTCGAACTCCACGTCAAGGAGCCTAACACCTTCTTTCTCCGTACTCACACTCCTTTCCGTGTCCTCTTCCCACGGTTCCATGAACACTCTCCTCTTGATTGCTCTCTTTCAACTTCGCGCCACTCTCTTCGCGCATTTTCCTGCGCCTCTTCCGTTTATACTGGCTATAACCAGAGACAAATGAAATTAAGAGACTGGCAGTGACCTCCCCTCTAGTGGTGCCTTCGCGCCGCCATATCGGGATTGGCAAGAAACAGCTGATCGCCGTAGGCAATGCATGTGAATCAATCGCAAACATTTATTTTTTCTAATATCTACCAAAGATATCTCGATGAATTTATTATGGAACCACCAGAAAAACTTGCTCTATTAAACAAAAAAAATAATCATTTAAATCGGCCCATCTGATAAAAAGTTATTTGATGATAAATAAAGTTATTTTTAAACATAAATTAAAAAAAAAAAGTTTAAATGAAAAAGGAGGAAGATATTATATTAAACAATTAACTAGGAAAATTCTCCTCTATAAATTATAATTTTAAAGTAAATAAAATAAAATATACAGATTACATCAAATTACCTTTGATATGGAGTATAATAATAACTCACCGGACCATATTAAGGTTACTTTCTCTTGTCTCTCTTCTTATTTCGATCTGTATCTGCTTTTTTTGTTTTTTGTTTTTTTTTTATACTTTATATTAAAAAGCAATTACTTTACGAAAATTCTCCTTTATAAATTCCTTTATTTAAGGTAAATAAAATAAAATATACATATCAACAATAATTTGGATTATAATTAATGAACTGTATATTTTATTTTATTTACTTTAAAATTATAATTTATAAATGAGAATTTTCGTAAATTAATTGCTTTTTAATAAAAATATAAAGAAAAAAGCAAAAAACAGTTACAGATCGAAAGGAGAACAGACAAGCGAAAGTAACCTCCCCCCCCCCCTTTTAAAATAACCCCCATTGTTGTTATGGCGCGAATCTGTTGTTTCATAATTTATGAAAGAAAAAACATGCCTGTCAGTTGTTGTGCATATAATTGCACAAATCGTTTTTTAAAAGGATCCAATATTTCATTTCACAAGTAATCATGTGTATTAATAATATGTTAATAGTTTATTACAATATGTGGATTAATAAACTGATTATTATCAGCGCCAAGTGAAAGTAATTACTTTCACTTGTCTCTGGTCAATTATTTTATTCAACTGAGAATTATTTCTTCCTTTTTTTTGTTTAAAAAAATTGAGTACCTTTTAAAAGTATTTTAGGTTACCAGATTTTCTTTTAATTTAAAATTTTAAAATCAATTAGCTAAAATTTGATAAATTATGTTAGGTTTGTTTATCAATAGTAAGAAACACTTTTAAATATCTTCCCAGTTTAAATGTTCTGACTTTATCAACATTCCATTATTGTCAGATAAACAAAAATTAAAATGACATTTTTTTTATTTTCTTAAAATAATTTTGTGACACAGCTTGTTAAATTTTTTAAAGTATAAACATCTAATTGATATTTCAATAAAGATAAGTATTGTGATAAACATTTTTATTAGTGTGATGAATGCATTAAAAAAACAAGTGTCACTCAATAAATGAGCACCAAGCTCGTATAACCAGGTATAATATTTGCACAATAGATTTCCAAAGGATGATATTCTTCGTAAAAAGTGGATACATCTTATTAGGCGTAAGAATTGGAAGCCAAACTCTTATTCTTCAGTTTTCTTCATCTATGCTTTCACTTATCTCTGGCTAAGGCTCCATTATTACAATAACGATAGGAGTTGCGAGTTGTACGCGCTCTTTTAAAAATTCGTAAGGCATTGAATCAGCTATTGAAAGTCATTAAAAGTATACGTTATCGTTAGTTAATGCAATAAAGTTTTTTTAAAAAAATCAGAAAACAGGTTACGCTTACTAATACCTCTTGAAGTCATCTACAAAAACAGCTGAAATAACATTGAGAACATACGCCACCTTATGTTTCTGCCATTCCCATAATGGAGATCGCTGCACTTCCGGTGGCACCAGCAGCGCTCAGCAAAATGAATAGGGCACTGCCAGTCTCTTACTTTCATTTGTCTCTGGCTATAACGCTCGCGCTTAGGTCTCTGCCTAGGACTCTGTTTAATCTCCTGCTCGAGCTCTCTAGGTGGCGCTACTATGCCCTGCCGACGCCGTTCTCTACGCCTCACCTCTGTTTTAGCGCCGTGGTTGGTGACCACCGATGGCGCTAGTGTATACCCAAGCTTGCTCCCGGTCTGAGATGGACGAACGGGAGCCTTGGGCAAGTCATCAGTCGCCAAACTTGGTGACACATATGAAATATAAATTTTCTCCAGTTATTGGCTCATTAGTACCTTCATCTTTTCAGCAAAAGCTTGAACAGCTGCACGCCCTAGAAGTTGTATTCTCTTATTTGTTTAAGAATAAGGTCTTATATCTCTCCAAATCTATATCTATAAAATCCAAATACCACTCACTCACTCACTCACTCACTCATCACGAAATCTCCAGAACTATGAAGCCTTCAAACTTGAAATTTGACAAGTATATTTCTCTTGGCTTCTAGGTGCTCGCTAAGAAAGGATTTTATTTATTCTTTCTTCCTTTCCATTGTAGATTTTTTTTAAAACTCAATTTACCTGGAGCTCAATGGGATTTTTGCATTCCTTAAAAAATTGTGACGTTTGCTTAGAAATTGTGACGTCGTTGTTTGCTTTTGCGCTTATTCCGTGAAACAGCATCAACAGTAAGGCGTGGTTTCCACTTCACCGGAATCACGCCAGAACAGAACCCTAACGGAAAATTTTTATGATGTCACTTCCTTTCCATTCCGTTTATGATCACCAAAATGTCGATGGAAAGTTTGTTGAGCTGTGTTGAAGAAAAATTTCCATTCCGTTTCGCCACAGAAGGCAGCATCGCCATGACGTCATCGCGTCGACTTCGCTGCTGTCGGTCTGGCGCTTCGCCGCCATTATTGTGTCTATCGAATCGAGTTGTGCCTTGGCGAACTTCGGAGAATATGGCAAAAAATAAAAAGAATATTGAAAAGAAGCTGCTCTGCATTCACCTGGATGAGTTTTCAGAGGGAAAAAAACTTCATAAATACCAAAAATTTGATAACCAGCTATCGATTATTGTTGTAGCACAGCGGTATGTTGCTGGCGTCTTATTTTGCAGGTACGGGTTCGAATCCCGCCCTCGGAAATGTTTTTTTTTTCTTCCTAAATTCGTTTTAATATGTACGGAAGTTCAGTAATCCATTTTGTAATCATGATCTCAATTTTCCAATTTGCTACTATTATCTATATATATAAAATCCAAACTTTTGCGATTATTCCGTGAAACAGCATCAACAGCATTATTTCGCGCAGGAATATAATGTATCTTATTTTCTAATAGGGCTTTTCGTGGCGACCAATCTCCGGATGATTGGGGGGGGGGGGGGGTTAATTACAGTATTTTGGTTATAAAGGCATGTAATGAATAACATTTTTAAGAGCCAAAAGATTGATTTTTAGAAGACGCTCATACACAACAATAGCGAAGCATTGCCGGGTCTGCTAGTATTTAAATAAAAAAGAATTAATAGTGATTTCTATTTATTTTTCTTTTTTTTATATAAGTATCCCGTGAAAGAAAAAGGTGATCAGGTGACTTTTCAGTGGCGGGGCCTGTCTTTTTCTTTGGCTACGGCAAGCATTAATTTCATCAACCATTGTTGGCGCAACATACAAACTCACCAACCGATTGTTGATGCTAACACGACCGGCTATTTGTTCGCACATGCCGGCAAACAAACATAAACCAAATCTGATAAATAGATATAATTATTATTAATGAAAGTTTTTGAGAGATTTATCTCCGGTTTTGGATTTTTTCCAACATTGTGGTAGTATTACACAGGTGTGTGTTAAATTTGATCTTTGTAATTTACTTCCAAGTTGCATTTTAAAAACGGACAAACATACATAGATAAATATAAGCATTGTTCTTTATATGTATGGATTAAAACTGGATCTTGAAGCTAAGAACTTTAATTTGGATCTCATTTATAAAAAAGAGAGGTTTAAATATCCATATATCCTATAACATCTTGAATGCATGACCAAATCGAAATTTACTCTTGATTCTTATATTTTGAATAGGAGCTGTATTAGATCATGAAGAGGGACACAGTTTAAAATTTATACTAAACTATATTGTTGACATTCACTTATACATTTAATGAATTTCGAACATTGCATGAGGTCACAAACAAAAGACAATTTCGTGAAATTTAATTAAACCAATTAAGGTTGCGCTTGGGAAATAAGTGGAAAGTCAATATTGACTGAACACCTTTCTGTAAATGATTGTTTTTGTGAAATGAAATTCATTTATCAGAATGCCATTCAGAAATTCTATTATATCTATTAATGCTCTTTCACGTTGATCAAGTTAATTTTATCAAATATCATAATTTTGTTATTTTTGTTTTATTTTAAAGTGCAATTTTATAAAACTCATTTTCATAATATAATTTTGTTAATAAGATCGTATTTGCAAATGATCAGACGTAAATTCTTTAAACGATATATAAAATCTTGATGTTTTCCATTTTCTTTAAGCAGCAATTCGAAGACTATTATTTAACGCGTTGCCAAAAAAATTACCTGTAAACTTTAATCGCAGAAAAATAAATGGATTCTTGTTTGAACGGACATAGATATTTTGTCATCCACATAAATGTTTTAATGGCGTGCGGATTAAAAATCCGTACAACAAAAAAAATGTTTTAAATTTTAACAGGCGAAAATTAAAGCACGTGCTACGCACCGTTGGAAAGAATAATTCACGTGTCAAAGTTGTCATTATTTTGCGATTTTTCAAAATGAAATATTTGAAAGTAGATGATTGGCGGTTCTTCACTGGCAATTTTACTTAATATAGAAATTTGGAAAAACTGTTACGGTCACTCGTTTCTTGAAGATGTACCTTCGTCGTTAAACCATCTATGACATTATTAGAAGCGTGGACAACGGTGAACAGCTCAAAAGAAAGCCAGGTTCCGTCAGGAACGCCAAAATAGTGCCCCTAGAAAAGGGAGAGAGGTTTGGGTCATAAGTCGGAGTTGTCGAAAATTCTGTTCGGAAAGTATGCCGAAAATTCAAGATAACGATAAATGTGGAACAAAAAATATTGAACGGAAAAGACTTACTTACATACTTACTTACTTTTCAAACCCGCTTATCCGTTAGGGTCGCGGGGGCAGCAGCCCTATGGAGGATCTCCAGCGATCGCGATCTTCCGCCATCAGGCGCATGTCCTCCCTGGTAATATCCAAGCGACTCGAACCCAGATTCTCCATGTAGTCTAGCCACCTGGTTCTAGGCCGACCCCTTGGTCTCTTACCTACCGGCTAGGAAAATAACAACGGCCTAGGAAGACTAGTTTGCGGATCCGTATCACGTGGCCATACACCTAAAGATTCCCTTATTGTGCTGCTGTACACTCTATCTAGTAGGGTAACACCTGCCACACCTCTCAGAAATCTCATTTCGGCCGCTTGTACCCGCGATAGCACTCTTTCAGTCATTACCCAAGCCTCATGACCATAGGTGAGAATGGGGACAAAGATAGATTTGAAGACGGAGAGCTTGGCTTTGTTACCCAGCTCGCATTTCGTTACCACGGATCGCCACAGTTCACGTCTGACACAGCTTGCTGCACCGATCCGAGCATCCAATTCTTTCTCCTGCCGTCCATCACTCATGAATGCAATCCCGATATACTTGAATTTCTCCACCTTTCTCAATGAGGCTCCCCTAATATGGAGAGCGCACTGAGCTTCATCCCAGCTTCTTCACATTTGGCTACAAACCGGTCTAGTGCATGCTGAAGGTTCGTGCGAGAAGACCCAAGGAGGACAAGGTCGTCAGCAAAGGGCAACCTCTACACCTGGCAGTCGCCCACACAAACACGCTCATCGCCTTGGCTGCCCCTGTCTATCCAGTCTATAAAGATAATGAACAAGAGGGGCGACAGTACGCACCCTTGGCGGAGTCCAACACCCACGGTGAACGGTCTTGACTTAATGCCATTTATCCGGACACACATCTCAGAGCTTTCGTACAGAGACATGATAGCAACCAGTAATTGCCCATCCACTCCATACTCTTGCAACACTTGCCAGAGCTTCTCCCGAGGAACTCTGTCATATGCCTTTTCGAGGTCCACAAAGCAAGCGTAGACCTGTTTTCCATACTCCCAGGATTTCTCAAAGATTTTCCTTAGAGCAAAGATGTGATCCGTCGTGCTTCGGCCAGGTCGGAAACCACACTGCTCCCCCGACAGTTTGGAGTCGACTATTTCCCGACTTCTCTTCTCCAGACACTTAGCGTACACTTTCCCAGGAATGCTGAGCAAAGAGATGCCTCGATAGTTGTTGCAATCTCTCTGATCTCCCTTTTTGAAGATAGGGATCACAATTCCTGTCTGCCATTGCTTAGGGGCCTGTCCAGATATCCAAGCAACCTGACACACTCGAGTCAGCAACAGGATACCATCCTGATTTAAGGCCTTTAACATCTCGGACCGGATTTCATCATCACCTGCAGCTTTGCCAGTCTTCAGGGACTTAATTGCCCATCTGATTTCTGTTTCAGTGATACTACCGTGACTATTCTCCGCTCAAAGGTGCCTCAGTTGTTGCTGTCACCAGATTAAGAAGAGATGCAAAGTATTCCTTCCACCTATGCAATACGCTCTCCTCCGTTTTCAGTAGCCTCCCATCTAAACTCTTAATAGTTTGTGATGAAAGAGACTTCTTTCCACGGAGGCGGCGCACGGTCTGCCAGAACACCTTGTTTGCCGAACCATAGTCTGCCTCCAATTTCTCCCCGAACTTCTCCCAGGCCTTGGCTTTAGCTGTTGATACTGTCTTTGCTGCTGCTTTTCGCGCCTCAGTTTACCGCACTCGACTCGAAGTTGACTTATTTGCAAGCCATAGCAAATAGGCTTCCTTCTTTGCCTTCACAGCTTCTTGGACTTCACCATTCCAGCATGCAGTCCTTTTCTCACCGCCCTGCGCCACATTCAGCCGCTTACGACCACAGCACAATGCAGCCGAAGTAATCACAGCAGTTTTAAACAACTGCCACTCCTCTTCAACAGTACCACGATCACTGGGTAGTTCTTTGAAACTTGAAGATATGTTATCTGCAAAGGTCTTCCTCACAGCTCTATCCTCCAATGCCTCCCATTTGATGCGCCAAGTTTGTCTGAATCTAGTACTTCGCTTGGTTGGCATAGATTCAGAGAACCGCAAAGTGCAGACAACAAGGTGGTGATCAGTTGATAGTTCTGCCCCTCTTCTCACACGAGTATCCAACACTGATCGGAATAGGTCGGCTGAAACGATTACAAAATCAATCAGTGACTTCTGGTCCATTGCTTCCCTGTACCAGGTATACTTATGGACATCCCTGTGCTGGAAGAAGGTGTTTGTGATGGAAAGTCCATTGTTGCAACAGAGATCCATCAAGCACCTCCCATTCGCATTTAAATCGGGGTCACACGGAAAAGACTGCCCTGGAAATAACACATATGTCCAAGAGGGTCAGAAAGTTGATTCAGATGTCAAGTTCAAGCGGCATTCGAAGTTCCAAAACAAACTTTTGATTTGGTTGGCAATTTGTCGCCATGGAAGGTCACGCCTATGTGATACAAATTTATATTTATAACCCATTTAAGAAGTTGGATGAGTAATCATAAACTAGATCCATGGATTTTCTTCGCCAAAGAATCTCCGTGGACATACAGAGCTTGTATCATCGCTTCTTTGCCCCGGGCTACTCCTTTCAATGAAATTTTCTTCATTTAACGCCCAGTTTTATTTAATTATACATGTATATTATATCCTATCTTTGAAGATGCTTTTATCCATTGAAATTTTTACATTGACTGAAAGATGAGCCCTTTATATTTATTATTCATATATAAAGGAAAAGTTAATAAGTTGACACAACTACCTTAAGTGAAGTTTTTTGTTTTAATTTAGCATTTAGAGTAAGCTTCAATAGTTTTAAGCCTTGAAATACCGTGTATCTCAAAAGTCGCGTGCCATATGAAAAGTTTATGAATATTGGCTTTAAGTTCACACGGTTTCGCAAGCTTATCGTATCGGCCTCGGTGGCTCCGGGTTGCGTGATCGCCTCTGATGCCCGAGGACGCGGGTTCGACCCCGGCCGAGAACGACGAGGATTTTTTCAGGGGGAAAATCCTGAGATCACGCACTTCCTTCGGAAGGGAAGTAAAGCCGTTGGTCCCGTGTAGTAGTTTGCCGGCTGCACGTTAAAGAACCCTTGCGAGGCAAAATTTGCGGCCCCTATAACGCCGTCCTGAAATGACCATGGCAGTTGAAAAGGACGTTAATACCAAACAAACCAAACCAAGCTTATCGTTCATGTTCAAAATGTGCACCATGCACTCGAAGACAATGTCTCACACGATCCAAATTTTCTTCTGTCACGCGTAAAAGTGTAGCTGGTGGGCTTGGGAATATCAGGATGCCGGCGATGAAATTCGTTTGCAGCTTCTCGAGATGTTCTGTGGTGATCTCCACAAAGAAGTATCAGCTCTATACGTTGTTTCGGTGTCAGCATTATTCCTCTACTTCACTATTTCACCTACAAAATCAAAGCAATCAATTAATCCATTTGGCACGCGACTTTTGAGACACATGGTATATACAAAAAATCAAAATTATATGAATGTAGAAGAATAATTTCTTGGATGTTTTGAAAAATTAATGAAAAAAACTTTGAATTAGATCGATAAATCATTTAATATAAAACTAAATGGAACCCGCCAAAATTTGACGGCAAGCAAGTGTGTGGTTTCATAAACAATCACAAAGAGTCATAAACAATCCTCTCCACAAAGATTGGTTTGGTTTGGTTTGTTTGGTATTAACGTCCTTTTCAACTGCTATGGCCATTTCAGGACGGCGTTATAGGGGCCGAAAATTTTGCCTCGCAAAGGTTCTTTTACGTGCAGCCGGCAAACGCCTACACGGGACCAACGGCTTTACTTCCCTTCCGAAGGAAGTGCGTGATATCAGGATTTCCCCCTGAAAAATCCTCGTCGTCCTCGGCCGGGTCAAACCCGCGTACTCGGGCGTCAAAGGCGATCATGCAACCGCTGAGCAACCGAGGCCGTTCCTCTCCACAAAGACTTCACAATCAAGAACTTTGCTAGCATTGATGATCAAATTAACAACAATTACATACAAAAATCAACGACGATAACAATGTTCAATGCGCATGCGCAGAAGTGCCGACTTTGCTGTTAAACAAAAGTACTTTTCGTTTTAATATATAGGATATAACATATATGCATATGACAAACTGCTACATGCAGTAGATATTATAATTCTCGCATTAAAATTTCTCACTTTAATCATAGAACTTTATCAAATGAAAATTAAGAAGGGTAACTGACTTCCAAAAGAGACTCATTGTAGGTGCTCGTCTGGATGGAGTCCCGATTTAAACAACAGCTGACCGGATTTTTGAAAAGTGCGATATTCAGGGTATTTAATATGCTTAGGGAATTGAAGCAGACTACAAAGAACAGGAAAGTTCGTCTACAACGGTGTCTAGATCCTCGTAACTGGATACGTGAATAATGGAAAAAGGTTTTATGGTCTGACGAATTATTCATAATACACGTTGTTTTGTACCGACGCATGCTGGGGTTTGGATCCAGCATACCTGATCTAGACAAATCGAGGTACTGATTGCATCATTATTTAAAGCTTCTTCGGCTGGTATGGAATTGGTCTCCTGATATTCATGGAACATGAGATGCATTTCCACGATCTTCCTAACATTTTTGCTGACTAAGTTCATCTTGCAGTGCTGCATTTTTATCCTGCATTTGACAGCTTCTTCGTGCTGCTGTTCAGTGGTAGTTTAACGAGAACGCAGATGACTTCATTCATTCATCTTGGCCCCCCGGAGTCCAGATCTTTCGAGAATGTTTGGAAGACGTTGTAACGACATATCCGACAACGAGATCCTTTTTCAAAAAATCTTCCAGAAATAAGGGAACGTCTGATGAAAGTCCAAGTAACTTATTGGTACAGGGTGAATCAAACGATTCAAGCGGTTTCATGATTTGATTGTAGGTGTATTATTTAACATGACTCATTAAAAAACTTTACCAATACATTGAGCAACTCATCAAGTTTTTTTAATATGCCTGGCAGACGTATGTTTCTTCTTGGCGACCGCTAGATTGCTGAAGTTAGAAAATTGATGGATCGGTGGTGTACGGAATATAATTCAGAATGTTGCCATGAAAGTCTCGGTGTATGGGGGATATATGAAAGACTCGGTGTGTTTGCTACCATTCCCGGTGATATGCCAAAACTGCGGACTCACATCGCCGATTATTTGAACAAACTGACAGAGACAGCCTCCTCGAGTAAGAGATGAACTCGATTACAGACTTTATATCTGTGGAGTCACTAAAGAAGTGCATAATCGACCACTTGTAATATGACTAAAAACATGATGAGTTGGCCTTGTAAAGTTTCGTAATGATGTCTTAAACAATTCACCTACAATAAATCATGAATCCACTTCAATCATTTGTGTTCAACTTGTACTTAGTGAAACCGAGTTGTGGTCCATGTAACTTTCAAGTCACCGTAAATAACAAAGGAGATAAAACAATTCTTTACCCCATAAACTATGCATATCAGTAAGATCTCAGGAATCAAATCAAATCCGTTTACAGAAATACTTAATTTAGAATGAATATGCATATTCATTCTAAATTAAGTAGTTGTGGAAAAGCGGATTTGATTAGATTCCTGAGATGTTCCCGTAAATAATATATTTATATTCTCCATACTTTAATTTATGCAGCAGGAAATTCATATTCTCATAAGAGAAGAATAAGCTCGTATTCTAAACTATTAATTGTAAAGAAGCAGCTTTCAGACGAATTTTAAAAGAAGAAACATTTTTGCCATTTTTCTTGTTTGTACTCTTAACCATGTGATTTCATAACGTCGCACAAAGTTTGTGTTTACACTTAGGTGTCAGCTTTCTTATTTGTCGCGTTTTGTTCGACACAAATTCCAGCGCCTTGCATCGATTATCCGGACCATACTCCTCTATGGCATGCCTGCGTGGGCGACTATCTGTAAAAGCAGATGGAGTGAACTACAGTCATTCCAGAATGTTACCCTGAGGACCATTGCCCAGCTGGACAGAAGGACGGTGAAAAACCAATCCATCCACCTCGATTTAAACATGGCCCATATCGGTAAGTTTATACAGGATCTCCTTTTGATTATGATACAGAAGATGAAGACTCACGACAATAAGCTTGTGAAAGGGATACTGGAGAACTCAATGAATATGAACTGGCATACGAAGTACCGTAAACCGAGGCACGTTCTTGACATCAATTTTGAAGATATTAGCAACGTCTCTTTCCCAGACTACTGGAAGATGTGATAATCTTATTTCTCCTTGTATTTTTTATTTCGTTTGTTTTTTGTTTCTGACAATCGTCAATCTTATTTTCTTTTTTGTATAATATGGAAGACCGCTTGGGTTGGTTAGGCTTCTTGACTACCTCAGTGTATTTCCTTTGGAGTTTATTCTGGTTGGATGAGCTTTGTGAAAGCGCTGCTTTCGTCCCATCCTAACGAATGTACACTTCACTGTTCGATTGTCGATTGTCGATTTTCACACTCAGTATCATCTTGTGTGTTACTCCCTTCTTTTCCACCTGCTGAATGATGAGAGCTTCGCCCTCGAAAAGCGCTTCTAGGATTAGGTTGTATTTTTCTTTTTACTTAATTTTTGTTGTGGTTAAAGAGTTGTTATTTACTTTGTCTTTATTTATCATATCCACATTTTCTTCCCATTTGTATATTTATTTCTGGTTTCCCCAGGAGTTTATACTTTTATCAAACAACAACAAAATAAGTTATTATCTTTATTTTAGAGTGTCTTGTCTACTTTTCGTCACTTCGGATCCTTTTTTAACCAACTTATGACCACTTCCAAGAAATCCAAAAGGATCTTTGTTACCAGACGTACTGCTTTTGTTAGATGAACCAAATGTTAGACTAGGCGATACTCAGGAACAGTTTAATATAGAGAGTAGCGGTAGTGAAATTTAGAAAATAACCTGAATGTTCTGGATTAAATTTCAGTGTTTCGTTGTTTAATTTTAGCAATAAAACATAACTTTCATTTATAAAGTGCTTCAGCAACTCATTTTTAACATTGAGATTGATAAAAAATTGAGTTTTGAATTTTGATCAGGTTTTTTGGTTTTTGAACCACTGTGCGTCGTTGTAAAAAAACAAATCATTCTTCAAGTAAATAAATTCTGTCTGAAGTTATTATCTCTAATTTTATAAACACATTTTTGTTCTTAAGTCGAATAGATTCTAACCTCGAGTTGCTAGTCGAGTTGCTAAGTCGAGTAGATTAATAGATTTTGTAATTATCTTAAGTTCAGTACATCTGATATTGACAAATGTAATGAGGAATTTCTGCAATATCAGTTGTTACTTCTGACAGACTTGACTGAAATTATTAGAACTGAGGCTGTTGAGATAGTGTCACAACTAAACTACTGAGCAGAGTAAAACGTTTAGAGTACAGGAGGAAAAAGGCGGGAGACCATATGATTGATTTTTAAACTATTTAATTTCAGAATCAAAGTAATTGACCTCCGGTCAAAGCATACATTTAAATAAAGTTTCCTTCTCTTTTCTTTCATTAAATAGCTTCTCAATAAAGTTTCTAATTGTTATATAAAATTTAGAGAATTATTATTTACAATCTTTGCCCGACGGGGCAATTATAATTTTAGATTATCAAACAACCAATTTGCGAAGAGCGTTGTCTGATGTGGCTAGAATATCCAGGCTCCTTATGCTGTCATCTAAATTGGATCGCCGTAGTCTGAGCGATGAACGAACCAACCTTGACTAATGCAGAGCAACTGCTAATGGCCACCGTTGAAACAGAACACGGCAACCTCGAAGGGTAAAGCTTCTCGCAGGTGGGAACTAGTGAGAAAATAAACACAACACATTAGTCAAAGCCCAACCGATATATCAACAGCATACAGGGAAAGTTATATAAGAGTTACTACCAAAGAACGCAACGCTGCCTGCCGAGCGCGGCAGGCCGACTAGGTTCCCTGTCGACCCTACCTAACGCTAAAGGCACGTTAATGTTGCGGCTTTGCTCCTCTCTCTTCCACGAGAGCGAAGATTGTATTTCTGACAAACTGGTTGCTTGGCTGGGCTGGCCGACTACTCCTATCCTGGAAGACTTAGCGTCGCTCCTGGCACTGGATGGAGAAATATCGTTTAAGCTTCCCTTGATTGAAAGTTCCTTCTCTCTCCCACTTTTAAAGTGGAGAGGCTGATGTTATTGCCTCCACGGAGTTAAGATCTATAAAGATCTTACAGGTGGCATTATGCTACACCCAACGTAAAAACTTGAAAACACCTCAAACGAGGCAACATGAACTTGGCCCACAGCTTTCGCTGGTCGGAAGCTAACTCCCGACACCTACCCGCTTTGGCCACCCGGGTAGGCACAAATCCACCAGAAAAAAATCCTCTCTCTCCCACGAGAGTGAAGATTTAACTTCTGACAAATTCGCTGCTTGGCTGAGCTGGCCGACTGCTCCTATCCTGGAAGATTTTGCTTCTCTACTGGCGCTGGATAGAGAGATGTCGTTTAGGCATTCTTTAAGAATCGTCCGCCACATTCTCATTAGCAGTTCTATGTGAATTCGTCTCAAATTTCCTTGGCTCCCTTTTATTATTTATTGAGCTCTTATCCCGTACGTGCGAGGAGACTGCGGAGCATGGAGGGGCCTCGCTTTGGCTGGGGATACCGCTAATGTCGATTCCGGCGTACACTTTCGTCTCACTGATTTTTCTCTCCAACGAATTCTTTAAGTAATAAGAACTCCTATCGAAACTGTCCGTTGCCGGTTACGATAAGCATAATATGTCCCTACTCTGTCATTATTAGCTCTTAGCGGCGGCGTGTTAGAATAAGAAACGTTCGTCTTGAACTTTTTTGAGAGGCCTTCGTCTGGTCGGGCTCGCTGAGTTCCGTGTCGTTACTTGGCTCCGGCGAACTCGTATCCGCACTTCGCCCAATGTTCCGACTTCTCCACGGCGAGGTTTGCTGCCTTACCGCTATAACCCTCGATAGCGACCGACTGCTGGCAGTCCGTCTAATCTTCTCCACCTCGCGTTTTACTTCCACTCTTTCTCGAGCGTGCGTCCATTTCCTCTCCCTGGACTTTCGAGGAGAACCTCTCACGTTCCTCACTTTTTCCCTTCTGCCACAAGTCCAATCTCTCGCATTTTCTCTCTTTTCATTTTTCCTCTTTTCTACCAATCGGAGCCTTCGGCTTTCGTTCTCCTTCCGACCACTTCCATTCCTTTCCGCGGGGTCCGGCTTTTTCTTCCCTTTCTCTTCCCCTTCACTTTCGGCTATTACTGCACTAAAATTATTAGACATTGAACCATGTGTGAATTTTGAACCGACAGAAGAAGTTCTTTCAAGTGCAGAGAAGGCAGCCAAAAGTGTATAGTTTGCTATACAATGACAAACACAAAGACAGCTATGTGAAAATATTTATTTTAATAAAAAGTTTTCAATTTCTTTTTGTTCTATGAGCACTTTTTCGAATCTCTCTCATTTTGAGTATGAATCTCCCTCTTGGCTCTTCAAAGAGGGAGGTTGGCAGGTATGTACAGGATATGGACAGAATAATAGGAACACCTTTCTATTTAGACATTGTGTCTAATATCTTGAAAAATACTTGAAGAATAATCCTGAAACTTCAGGGGTGTAAAGAGCCTGTTACACCTCATATATTTCAGAGAAAGATTTGTCCCCAAGGCAAATAGGGGGACCAGTAACAAATTGAACAAAAAAAAATAATAATTGGGATCATCCTGCAAAAAATCTATATATAAATACGGCAACATATTTTTTGTTATGCACTTTTACCTGTGTTAACGTGGACGAACACGCATGAAACTTATTGTCACGTATTTTTAGAGTATTGCACAGTGGAAGAATGTTAAGAAGATTGTTATGGCAGAAATAAAGATTGTTTATTAAAAAAATTAAACTAAACAATAATAAGGGCGGCGATCTTACTTACGCGCAAGAAACGCAAAAGGCTTGCGCCTTGCCCTAACGGGTATTCGCCTAAACGAATCCCGTTCACAAACAAAAGAGAAAAAAAAAATGGTTGTAAACTAGCACAAAAATTACAGTATGATAAACAGGCGGTAAGCGCCTGACATGGGCATAACAGGAGAATCTCCCTCTCGTGCCCTAAGAGAATAGACAGGTTTCCCGCGGCACGTTGCGGCAAAAGGAAAACCTCGGGTCTGCGGTGAGACTTCACTGATAAGGCGACTGCAAAAAAAAATTAAAATGCTGGCGTGGAGTGCTATGCCGACACCATAATACAAACATGAGCCGCTGAGTTAATCTTGGCGTCCGGCTCCAAACCGGCGAAAACTGCAATCAAAAAAAAAATGGAAAGCTTAGCTTAACGTGTCAGTAATTTAAAAACGCGACCAGCTAAGCTTGTTACCATTCGAGTGCAGACAGTTAAGCTCGGCCTGCACACATCGAAATAAAAAGAAAGCGAAGCATCCCCTGATGCTTCAAGCAATTAGCGCTAAATAATTCAAATTGGAGAGGAGGGGGGAATTTAAATGGTTATCCTCCCTTCCGAAGTTCGTTGTACTTTCCTATAAACTGCGTGAACAGCGCCTACGCTAAATTTATCTGCACTCGAGCGGGCAGTAAACGCATGGCAACGGGAGAGCAATTTTAGCCATTAGACAAGCTGTTAAATACGGTACAGAAAATTATCACCCACCTGGTATAGGTTACAAAGGAGCCTAAGCCTTCTGCCCAAAAGGCCTCCTCGGTCCAGGGCGTTATCCAAGCGCTCGAACCCAAAGGAATCAGCTGGCGATCCAGTTGTGGAATCTGCTTCCAATTCTCGACTCCAAAACCAGCAGCGACGACGAGGACTCGTGTCACTCTAATGAGGGACGGAACTTGGACGACAGCAGACTCGAAAAGCGGCCTTTCCTCGACGGACACCGGAGTACAGCAACCAATCTCTTGGGCTGGGTCGGCGACGGGCTGATCCAACGGCTTCGATGAGACGACCTCTGCAAAGTCACCTGAAGCTAGCACGGGATGAGAACATGTTAGCAAATAGTTTACTCGTACGCACTCGCTCCCCGCGCACCAGGCATCATTCTCGGCACTCCTGTCACTCCTCGAATTGCACCTCGAGCTGTATAGAAAAACTCGTCGAGACTCCTGTTGCGTTTCCTTCTCGAACGTCGTTTGGGCGGACTGCTCTCCCATGTAATTCAGATCGGAGCAGTCTTTTTCCGACCAAACAGCTTGATGGCCAAATCTCTCTCCTTGATTTTTAAACTCCCGCTCGAGACCCCGACGCTCACGCACTTTTCTGTGCCGTTTCCTTTTCCTCTTTCCGCGACGCTCCTGCTTCGCGCTCGCGTGCGACCCCGAGCTCGAACTCCGCGTTTTGGCAATAGATGGCGGCACTCCGATGCCAAACATACTCCCGGATTGATTCCGACGATCGGGAGTTTTGGGCCACGAATTTGTCACCAAACTTGGTGACACTTATACAGTTGGAAAGGTCCTGTGCTGTAGATGTGCATAATATACAGAGTGTTTTAAAATTTCATCACCAAAATAATAGGGGTGACGGAATATGCGATTCTAAGCAAAAAAGTTCATATGACCATGGGTCCGAATTTGCACGATAACTGAGATATGAACAGAAATAAAAATGCCGCCACTAAGATCAATGAGTTAATAACTCACTTTCTACAATATCTAGGATGATGAAATTTGGAAGAATAATGGGGTACATAAAATTGTGTGTACCGTTAAAATTTGATCGAATTCCAACGAGTAGTTTCCGAATTACGTAGTCAATATCGTAACACGTGGTGGTTAGTACTCACATGTGAGCACGTGGTACGATATTGAGTGCGTAACTTGGAAACTACTCGTTGGAATTCGTTCAAATTTTAACGGTATACACAGTTTTATGTACCCTGTTATTCCTCCAGGTTTCATCATCCTAGATTTTGTAGAAAGTGAGTTATATCTTGTTGATCTTAGTGGCGGCATTTATATTTCTGTCCATATCTCAGTTATCGTTCAAATTCGGATCCATGTTCATATGAACTTTTTTGCTTAGAATCACATATTCCAACACCCTTATCATTTTGGTGACGAAATTTTAAAACACCCTGTATTTTATTTGCGTATTTGTTCACTTTAACACAGGAAAAAGCGTTTCAAAAAAAAGTAGCATTAAGGAACAGGTTGTGCACCATATTTGTCAACGCATGTAACATTGCCTTTTTTATTGTTTTTTTTTAAATAATAAATATCAAATTAACTCAAATCATTGTTGATGTTCATTTGAAATAATTTTAATCGTGGTGTGGTTGATGTTCATTTGAAAGCATTAGAAAATCGTATAACAAATACTTTGCAGCTTTTGAAAGTCAACGAACTGATTTCAGAACATGAAGGTCCCCGAGTGTAATATAGTACCTACACATTATTCCATAGAAACAACTGCTTAAAAATTGTTATTAACCAGCTATTCAAAATATTTCTATAAATTAGAAGGTATGCATTTTATGTATTTTTCGTCGTTTTCTAAGCTATTTTAAGGTATTTTCATACACTTTGAAAGTAATATTTTTAGTTAAAAATAAAATAAATACCAATTTCGAAGTTTTTGATTTTTACTTATTTTTTAACAATTTTGTTAACACTCTTTCTTTAGTAACAAAAAAGTTATCGATATTTGGTCCGAAACAGACCTTAATTTTCCACCGTGGGACGGGGGAAGAGACGCAGAGATAGGGAGGGACAATTTAGCTTAAATATAAATATTATATTTAGATAATAATTCGATAGATATATTAAAAGATACCTTTAGATGTGCTTTAAATATTATTCCGAGAAATTTTCAAAGTTATCATTGCGGTGAAATGAATCAGGAGTGTCAGAAATGTCATGCAAAGCATTTTGGATATTTATTGTGTTATCTGTTTTTCATTCTCTAGAACAATTACACATATATTATTTTCTCTCAGAAATGTGATCGAATTTCGATCATTGGGGGATCCTAGTAATGTTTGAAATGCGCTGTAGCTGTATCATCAGGAGGCTTCTTTTACTTATCAGTGTTCATTTGTATAAGAATACCACGTATATTCAGAATTCAGAAGAGGTAACTTTTTGCTATTACTAGTTTTTCGATCTTATGTAAATTTGTTTTTCTGTTATTTTTATAATAGTCCATGTTCATTATTTATCAACCAGCCTGTATTAATTTTATTATTTATCATGTATACACAGTTATATTTTACTATTTTTATAATCTCATGAATATATTAATTTATCGCAATTTTGTGGACTTTGAAGATATTTACTAGATAATAAGGAGTAGACAGGAAACAGAAAAAAGAGGGGTAGGCCTGTATGAGGAAGGGAGCGTAGATGCGTAGGTTATAAAAGGAGCATGATTCATTTGTTCTTCAATCCGACATTGAAGTACAGGGTGGTTATAAAATAAGTTCGCCTACTCAGGGCCCTCTAGAGCCCAATCTAATGATCCGATTGTGATGCAAATTGAAATGTAGACTATGGGGGGAGAGAATTCCGGAAAGAAAAAAATTAGTGCAAATTTTCACTACCAGGTGAAAATGAGGCGCTGTGGAATGACAAATGGAGATTTTAAAACTAGCTTTATTGTTTTAAACAAGCAGGCAAGGTTTTTGTTTGATTAGAGCATATGTTCAATATGACCGTCCCCTGCGTCCATGACATGTTGGAAGCGTAGCACAGCATGATCAATTGTTGCCTGAAGAGTTTCCCGGGGAATGTCTGAGACAGGTCGTCTAATGCTGGCTTTCAGCTCAGGCATAGTTCGTACGCTTTGTTGATAAACCGATCTTTCAAATATCCCCAGAGCCAAAAATCTCCACGTTCAAATCCGGAGAACGTGGAGGCCACGCATCTGGAAAACTTCGAGAGATCACACGACCATTTTCAAAGTTGGCACGAAGCAGCTCCTTCATTTGTCGACTAACAATCGCATACGGAACTGTGACTGATAATTTTCTAAATAAATAAAAATATTTTAGATGGTGTTTATGATAAGCACATAGAGTGTACAATTAACATAAGAGTTTTATTTTCTTAATGCAGAGTCCGTCAAAAATGTATACACAAATCAACAAAAGAAAAAACTATATAAAAACTAAATTCATACAGGAATCAAGCGATGAATGTGAGTCCTGTTTGACTTCTGCAATTACGACAGGTGTTCAAAGTGATTATCATTAGCGTTGAGATACTTTTGAATACTGCGAACAGTTGCTTTTATGCATTTTTCTAGCAAACTCTTATCAAGTAATCTCCTATGTCTAGGTGGCAGTTGTGGCCTTCTATTATCGGGATCGTCTTCATTCAGTGCATGTAATTACATTGGGATATAAGCTTAAGATTTTGCTGTTACGGAAAAAATTATAGATGACATCTAATAAAGTGTGTATACATTTTTTGGCAGACTCTGTATATACAGGGTGTAAATTTTAAGTTGACAAAGCAGAATAACTCGAAAAATAAGCTTCACACGAAAAAATGCGTATAATCCAAAGTTGATTATTTTCGAGGGGGCATCTGCTGGTGCTAAAATTAGCCCACCCCCCCCCGGCCCCTGGGGGTGGGGCGGGGGGCAACTTTAAAATTTCAAATGGGAACCCCTATTTTTTATTGCAGATTCAGGTCCTACATAAAAAACTACGTACATTTTGTCTGAAACATTTTTTTTTATTTTTGGTAGATGGCGCTGTAATTCAAGAAAATCCATTTTCTCATTTTTGCGTGGAAATGGTTACGGAGAAATAAAAAATACTTATTTACTTCGTAAATTTTGCCGCAAAGTTATTATTTTATTATTTTTTGCCGCGGATTAGGATAATTTTGTTTTGTTTCGTGGTCATGAGGCCACACAACTTTATAATTATCAAACAAATCAACTGATTAGCTAACTAACTAACCGAACATCCTACGTACTAACGAGTGAACTCATTAACTAACAGAGTAAAAAAGTAAAAGACTGTGTAAAGATGAAGTTATTCCCGTTTAAGATTTGGTGGTCCTTAAAAGGACCGATTGTTTTCGTTTTATTTTTTCTTATTTGCAAATACTTGCAAGTAAATGAATTTCGGGGTGCTTGTATTTCCAGTGAGTCCCCTCGCCTCTCACTTTCGGCCTGCTTGTTGTCCTTAAATCCCTTGCATCTCGCCGTTTTATGAAATTAAATGTTCAAATTGATGACCTCCAACTTCGATGCATTTATTGACTCGTTTTGTAAATTCCTGAACACATCTTGATAACATGTCTGGTGTAATTGCAGCGCAAGCATCTCTTATTCTTTGAATCATGTTTTCGCGAGTGGTTGGCGTTTCCTTATAAACGATATCTTTGAGGTAACCCCATAAGAAAAAATCTGGCGATGTAAGGTCAGGCGATCTGGCTGGCCAATTCACAGGACCTTCCCTGCCGATCCAGCGACCATGGTAAAGTCGATGTAGTACTTCGCGCGCTACTAATGAATAATGCGCTGGACAACCATCATGTTGAAACCACATGTGTTGTCGAAGTTCAATACTCAGGTCTTCAAGTAGATCTGGTAGTTCATTTTCAAGTAGGTTACGATATTTGTTGCCATTCAAATTACCGTCTATAAAATATGGACCGATAAGTTTATCGCCAATTATCCCACACCAAACATTAATTGACCAAGGTCGCTGATGGTTGACTTCTCGAATCCAGTGTGGGTTCTGTTCACTCCAGTAATGCATGTTATGTCGATTAACTTCCCCGTGGTTTGTGAATGTTGACTCATCGGAGAAAAGAACTCGTGCAAAAAAATGTTGGTTTGTTTGCATCTGCTGAAGTGCCCAGTGACAAAACGTTAGACGGTTTTGGTGGTCATTGCCATGTAGTTCCTGATGCATAGATACATGATATGGATGAAATTTGTGGAGCTTCAGCATTTTCCAAACACTCATATGTGAAATTCCTGATTGCCTTGATATTTCTCTTGTGCTCGCATGTGGATTATGAGCCACAGCAGCTAGGACTGACACTTGATTGTTTTCTCCACAAACAGTAGCTGCACGGGTTCTTTTTTTCTGGTTCACACTACCTTCCGCAGTAAATTGTTTAATAACTCGAACAAAAGAAGACCGTGATCGCGTTTGGCCAGGAAAACGCTGAGCATAAAGCGCGACTGCATTATCAAAATTTCTCCCACTTTCTCCATAAATGTACACCATCTCAATTTTTTCTTCCACAGAAAGATAATTCATAATGTAAATTCAAAAGCAATACGGCGTTGTACACTCACAAAAACAGTTGAAAAATTACAATCTTTTCTTCTAAAGATCAGAATTTAAAATGTAAACATTCTGAAAAAAATGCCAATGTTTACGTTATTTGTTTGTTGACGAAATGTCTTCAAATTACATTGTAGTTAAAACAATGTAGGAATCGAAATGAATAATAAATTAGTTATTTCCACGCAAAAATGAGAAAATGGATTTTCTTGAATTACAGCGCCATCTACCAAAAATAAAAAAAATGTTTCAGACAAAATGTACGTAGTTTTTTATGTAGGACCTGAATCTGCAATAAAAAATAGGGGTTCCCATTTGAAATTTTAAAGTTGCCCCCCGCCCCACCCCCAGGGGCCGGGGGGGGGTGGGCTAATTTTAGCACCAGCAGATGCCCCCTCGAAAATAATCAACTTTGGATTCTACGCATTTTTTCGTGTGAAGCTTATTTTTCGAGTTATTCTGCTTTGTCAACTTAAAATTTACACCCTGTATAATAGTTAAATTGCCCGATATAACAATTATTGTTTAGACTGTGGTAGTCATAAATAATTGCTTGGTTTAAATAAACTATAACTGTGTATATTTAAGAAAGACTCCTTATTCATTTGCATCTATATATATAAAGAAGGATGTTTGTGGGTCTGTGGGTCTGTTTGTCTGTATGTTTTTTATACAAATCTACAATTTTATTCCGATCTTGATAAAATTTCGCATACATGACCTTTAAAGCACGAGGAAGGTCACTGTCTACTGGAAAAATAATAAATATCGATAAAAAAATCGATATTCATGGTTATGGCAAGGCATATTAATGAGAAATATCTCATGACCAACAATGCAAGGCAAAGTTGGTACAACAATAGGTATCAACAATGGTATCAGCACGCAATTCACAAACACACAGCATGAACCAACAATATATATCTCATGACTAACAATGAAAGGAAAAGTTTGTGCAAGTGTAATTATCCCGGGCAACGCCGGGTACCTCTTCTAGTGATATATAAAACTGGGGATAAGCATGCCTTAGTCCAAAGCAATAAAGAACTCATAGTACTATATGATTGTGATAAATTTGCTCAGGTGGTGACTAGGTATTATTGTGGGAAATCCCTAACGTGGAGGACCTGGAATAATCGGAAGGGAGTCTCACTTGATTAGAAATATTTACTAAGACCTATTCTTATTACAAAGAAGAAGGGGGTTCGATCATAGCATCACACAATACTGATGCAAACAGTCCTGAACAAATGAATGATGGCGTTGATATAGTCGTTAAGTTAGCAGAATAAAGAAAAGAAATAATACGTTTTCTTTTCAGTGCACTATCAAACATATTATACCAGTGTTTGATAGCGTTTGGTAAATATACTATATCATGGCAAGAAATAATGGAAAGAAAACCACAAATTCCACAAACTTATTTTAATACTTTGTATGCGCATTTCGACGAGCAAGTCGTCTTCCTTAGCGTGATCCAAACGAGGGTACTGCATCAGGTTTCTCGTTTCTCTTTCTATTATTTATTACCATGAATTTCCACAGTTTCCTGGCATCATTAGATTCTATTATTATACTAATCATATTTTACTTCACCCTCTTCATACGTACCTTTGATGCTGAAGTCGGTATATATGGGGAGGAAAATAACATGCTCCTCTTGAAGAATATTCTATCCAGAGCATTAATTAAAGAAAAACTGAATTTTACTGGTGAAAGGATCCTCCCTTCCCAAATCTATACTATTATATAAAAGAAAGAGCGAAAATTGTATACATTCATTCATTCATTCATCACGAAATCTCCAGAACTATAAAGCCTACAAACTTGAAATTTGACAAGTATACACTCTTGGCTTCTAGGTGCTCGCTAAGAAAGGATTTTATTTTTGTTTTCTTCCTTTATATTTTAGTTTATTTTTAAAATTCAATTTATCTGTAGCTGAATGGGATTTTTACCAGCTTTAAAAAATTGTGACGTTTCCTTTGTTAATGAAGACTTGCGATTGTTCCGTGAAGCAGCATCAACAATGATGCAACTCTTTTGCGCGAGAATACAATGTATCTTTTATTTTCTACAGAGTCCGCCAAAAAAAATGTATACACACTTTACTAGATATCATCTGTTATATTTTCCGTAACAGCAAAATCGAAAGCTTACACCCCAATAATATATACATGTATTGAATGAAGACGATCCCGAAAAAAGAAAACCACAATTGTAGGAGATTACTGATAAGAGTTTGCTAGGAAATGGATAGGAGCAACACTTCGCCGTATTCAAAAATATCTCAACGCTTATGATAATTACTTTGAACAGCTGTCGTAATTGTAGGAGTCAAGAGGACTTATATTCACCGCTTGATGCCTGTATGAATTTAGTGTTATAACTTTTATACAGGGTGAATACAAAAGTCTGACCCCCTTTTATTTTTTGAACCGAAGCAGATATTCAATTTTGATGAAACCAATGAATAGGAAGTTGTGGGTGGCCTATCCCATGGTGCACTTTTCAACATCCCAAATTTGCCACATTCAAAATTTATCTCAAAACCGTAAGGGATAGAGAAAAAAACTCAATTGCAAACTTGTTTAGCATAAAAAAAAAAAAAAATCATCCAAATCGGACCAACCAATCACCCACAATCACGTGGTGAACTGTTTGTAGCTTACAAACAGTCACATTGCACAAACAAGTTACTTCAAACAGTTTACAAAAAAGTTAATCAACAAAATGCTCGATGTGACGACCGTGGGCACCATAACACAATTGGGCACGGAACCTAACTGACGCCAAAATATCGGCAAGCATGGCTGGTGTCACTCCTCAGCACGCTTCCTGGATTCGTTAAACCAGATCCTCCAGTGAGGCGGGCTGCGTAGCATAAACCTTGTCCTTCAGGTATCCCCACAAGAAAAAGTCAAGTGGTGTAAAAGCAGAGGAGCGGGGTGGCCAACGAACTGGTCCTCCTCGGCCAATCCATTGTTGTCCAAACATCTCACTTAGACGCTCGCGAACGACCAACCCGTAATGTGGAGGAGCTCCATCATGCTGAAACCACGTGCGCTGATACGAGGCCAATGGCAAATTGTCAATGTAGTCTGTGACTACCACGTTGAGAATTTCAGCCCGGTAGCGTTCTGCAGTCAGTGTTCCATCGTAAAAATACGGTCCAACCACAGTGTCATTGTACAATCCACACCACACATTGATTCACCAGTTCACTTGATGAGTTGCTTCTCGCAGACATCGTGGGTTTTCGTCTGCCCAATGATGATGGTTGTGCCCGTTGATAACTCCATCCCTGAATGAAGTTTGGATTGTCATCCAGGCAAGTAAGTAACCAGTTGCAGACGGCGGCCCTAGCAACATAATCCAATGGCAGTAACTCCTGCTGACAATGAATATGGTATGGGTGAAAATGATGTGCGTGTAGAATGTTGAGAACAGTTCTCTGATCGCACCCAACATCTGCAGCAATTGCTCTGCTGCTTGTGTGGGGATTTGCAGTAACTGCAGCCAGAACTAGTGTTGTTGTATCTTCGTCGCCTTGTGCCCTTGGTCGTCCTCGTTCTGCATTAACATTCCCTGTAGCCTCGAATCTTTGAATAATGTGACGCATTGTTTGACGAGATGGATGGCGTTTGTTAGGGTATCTGTCTCGATACAACCTAACTGCAGCATGTAGGTTTCTCCTTGCCTCCCCGAAGCAGAAGATCATGTTGACCATTTCCGTGTGTAGCTTGCCATCCTGGAATTATTCTGTCTTCTGTGTGCTGAAACATGCCTTTTATTTGCTTTCCCGCATGAAAGTGAATGTGAGTATGGTAATTTATGTTAATTTTTTTATTTGCATGCTTTACCTGGTGGAAATATCAAAATTCAGTTTTCCTTGTGCAATGTGACTGTTTGTAAGCTACAAACAGTTCACCACGTGATTGTGGGTGATTGGTTGGTCCGATTTGGATGAATTCTTTTTGTTTTGTTTGTTTTTTTATGCTGAACAAGTTTGCAATTGGTTTTTTTTTCTCTATCCCTTACGGTTTTTGAGATAAATTTTGAATGTGCCCTAATTTGCATATTTGAGATGATGAAAAGTGCACCATGGGATAGGCCACCCACAACTTCCTATTCATTGGAGTCATCAAAATTGACATATCTGCTTCGGTTCAAAAAATAAAAGGGATGTTCAGACTTTTGTTTTCACCCTGTATAGTTTTTTCTTTTGCTGAAGTGTGTATACAATTTTTGGCGGAGTCTGTATACAAGGTGTTCTCGAATAACGTTTACAAACTTGGGGTGGGGTGATAGAGGGATCAAATCAAAGCAACATTTACCTCTTTCATTTTTTTCTCTGGGGCATTGTTTTTGAGATAAAAAATGTGGAAATCCTACCTGCAGGAAACAGCTGTTTGGATTCTGTAGTGACACTTACAGACTCTGGTATACGAGACACCAGTGGGATCCGATGAAGAGCTGGTAGCCAGAATCGTCGTAGCTGCGGACCAGATTCGCGAAGAACCAGGAACTTTTGAACGTGTACGCGAGTCCATGCGACAACGTTGTGAAGTATGCATTCATGCCAGAGGGAGTCAGTTAAAACACTTATTGCAAAACATTTGCAAGTTTCATAAAAAAATAAGTCACATTATTGCACTGTATGCAATGTGTTTTTTGTTCTTTTTATTACATGATTGACCATGGTTTTGACGTGTTCCAAAATTACGGGTTGAGTGGCATATTACGTGTATGCGACGTCCAACATTTTTTATCTCAAAACAATACCCAGAGAAAAAATGAAAGAGGGAAATGTCGCTTAGATCTGATCCCACTATCACCCCCCCACCCCAAGTTTGTACACCACCTTGTATACATAAATATGAAAAAACTATATTTTTCTCCGAGCGACGCCGGGTACTTCAGCTAGTGCTCTATAATGAATGATAGAAAATTTCCGAGTCTATTTTTAAATTAGCGATAGAACACATACCTCTGTTTCACTGTGATAAAAAGTAATTACCCAATTAATCAACTGAAAGTAGATATGTAAATAAATGGATGCATTATTTTATTACTTTCACTAATGGTGAAGGAACAATATTTCCTAGCAGTTCTTGCTTGATCATTTCAGACTGACAGTCAATAGGACAATGGGCTTTGTCGCACAATTGCTAGGGATTTCTCTCTTCTTAACCGAGTGATATGGCGCATTGTCCAAAACAATAATGCTGAAAGGATTTAAATTTGGAAGGAATTCACTCTTCAAACTAATCGCCATTATTCGAGATCATCAATACTCTTTCGAGATTTGAAAATATTCCCTGCTCCTTGAACAAAAGGATTCTCTGTATATACTTAAATGTAAAAGAATGAGCCTATTCCCAATGCTGCTCGGTTTCTTTAGAGCATTCGTAAAATCGTCCTATCTCTTTAAAGATCTTTCACAAGATTTGTTTCACAAGACTTCTTTGGTGCCAATACTGTGCCTTCTGTCTTCATTTCCTTTCTTATTCTGTTAATACTGGCTACAAAACACCATGGCATGCCGATCAACTCTGTTTCAAAACCTACAACTTGCATATGTATCAGGATTCTGTTAGCAGAACTCGTCGTAAACAGGATTCTGTTCTGCTTTTATGTGCATCGCTTCCTAAGAATAATCTCTTTTTCGCATTCTTTTTCACTTGAGAATGATGCGCCATCGAATAAAATCGATGATGAATATTCTCAAAGGGCAAAAACCTTTAAAGTTTAAAAATCTTGTTGCAAACGCAATACGTGCTTTTATCTTGGATATACAGAAAATTTGACGAGTGAAGAAAAATAAAACGAAATTTTAAAAAAGCGAGATTCTGTGATCGAAATACAGTTGCAGCAAGATTTTAAAACTTTATAGGCTTTTTGCACTATGCGTCATCGGGATGTCATTGACACGAGGACGGATCCCACGAAAGAGACGAGGAAAGCTTATGCAATGAGATTTTGTTTTCCATCAAGGTGTGACTATAAGTTTCCCAGGCATTTTGCTAGACAGCTTCAACGGCTTCCACAATAACTTATACACTATGAAGAAGGAAACTGACAACTCTATAAACCATTTGGATTTGAATCTTGAGAAGAAGAACCTGGAGTTCAGCGTCTTCCGGAAGCCCACCACTATCTGCAACATAATTGGCTTTTCTTCTAACCTTCCTCCACAGCACAAAACCGCACCTCTGGGGCAATACTTTCGCCGTGATCTAACCTATCCTATAACCAGAAAGGATAGAACTGACGAAATACAACACACTTCCGATGTTGCCAGGAAAACCTTCTTCCCCGACCAGGTGATGCACTCCATTTTCAATAGAAAAAAACGCAACCTTAGGAACCCCATTCGACCCCTAATGAGACCGGCCCCAAGAACTATGTTGCCTTTACTTACATGGGCTCTGATGTCACAAGGATATCGAACATTTTCCGCGAGCAAGGTCTTAGCATTGCTTTTAAGAGCGCTAATAACTGCAAGCACGTTCTAAATCCCAGAAAGAATTCAGCAGACAATCCTGATTTTTCAAAAGTGATGTATATAGACTCAATTGCCCTACTTGTGATTGCTTCTATATAGGCTGTTCAAGGTGAAGTTCAGCGAACATAAGAGATCCTGGTTGAACGGTGATGGATAATCGGCTTTTGCCTACCAACTCATTAAATTATAATACCAATTTGGAACCATCGAAGAAATAATGTCGGGACTTCTGGCTTGGCTTCGGAGCAAGTCGGACGCGGATTTTCCGGCGATAAGGTTATAGGAAATAACTATTGTCGCGATCTATATTAAAGGTTTCTATAGGGAGTGCAAGTGACTACGTCACAGCTGACGTCATTTGTGCGATGAACGGGCCGAGAGCCTAGGAAATGGGATCGCTGGTTCCAAACATTGGAACCACGCAATATACAGTAGCGCTCAAAAAATAGTACACTTTATGTTTTATCATTATAACTTCTAAAGTATTGAATTTTAATTAAAGAATTTGTAATAATATATAGACTGCATAAACATTTGAATATTGAAAGAAATTCAAATTCTTTAGAGTTAATTAGTATTTGAAGACTCATCCATTATTGATAGAGGTGAGTTCATAAAATAGTACACACTGAGTTTTATGTAGATTTTTCTCATATTCTCTATATTGATGTTGACATTTTGCTGTTGCTGACAATATTTAACATGTCGCTTCGAGTTCATCTGCCATCTTCAATAAAAAAGCACATTATAGATGCAATCAACAATGGCAACTCGTACACCTCAGTTTCTGAGCAATTTCAAGTTCCAAAGTCCACGGTGGCAAGAATTTTTCAGCGTTTTCGCACGCAAGGATATGTAACTCGTAAGCCGGTGTCGGCCGACCAAAATCAACAACTCCACGAGAAGATAAAGTCTTGATACGGCTGTCTAAGGCTGACCCGAAGAAAACTGCAGTTGACCTTAATAACGAAATGGCAACCTTCCATAATGTTAACGTTAGTGTGAGTACCATGAAAAGATGTCTGAGGGATGAAGATTTGTTTGGCAGATGTCCCGTGAAAAAACCTTTGATCTCCAAGAAGAACCGGATAGCCCACCTCAAATTTGCCAAAGATCATTTGAAGTGGACATCCAAAAAATGGAATAAAGTGCTTTTTAGTGATGAATCGAAGTTTTTACTATTCGGATCTGATGGTATCCAGTACGTACGCCGTCCAGCAAACCATAGATTTGATCCAAAATACCAATTACCAACCGTTAAACATGGTGGAGGATCCACTATGGTATAGGGTTGTTTCAGTCATAAAGGGGTATGCCCGCCGATAAAGATCGATGGAATAATGGACAAAATAGTAATAAGAATATCTTAGAGCAACATATGCTTCCTTTTGCCAAAGCAAATATGCCTCGTGGATGGATTTATCAGCAAGACAATGATTCCAAACATACCGCTTGTGTGGTCAAAGACTGGTTCAAGTCAAAGAAGGTACGAAATCCTATTGAGCATATGCGGGAAGAATTAGACCGCAGCTGCAAGTCACAGAAAGCACGAAATTCACTGGAAAAATTTGAAATTTTATGAAAAGAATGGGAAAAAATTCCAATGGCCAAAATCACTAAACTAATTGATTCAATGCCAGCCCGCTACAAAGCTGTTATTGATGCAAAAGGTTTTGCAACAAAATATTGATCTGCTAACTCTTTTTTTTCATTGTCTTTACTTCATTTTTGGGATTTTTTTTTGCGTGTGTACTATTTTATGATTTTTTTATTTTGGCAGTTTAATGGTGTCCTCGCAAATACAAATAACAGTGACCTTATTTCTAGTTTTTCTTTTGTATATTTATATAGATAATATGTATACAAAGTTTAGTTATATGTTCTTAATTTTTGAAAGTATTATAGCAATAAACATGAAAGTGTACTATTTTTTGAGCGCTACTGTACGTACTAGTAACGTTGAAACGGGCGGCCAGTAAAATGACATCTCTTAAATTATTATGTTAATTTGTGTAATTGATACTATTATTAAGACATTTAATCCCATTATATAATTTATACATTAATATTAGAACGCTTTTTAATCACTTTTAATCACTTAGCAAAAGAATGCCACCGTTCGCGGATCTTTCTTTCTTTGGGAAAACGATAGATGTCTAAATCGCTGTTTTGGCTCCTTCTTGAGCAGTGAGGAACTAAACAATTTCACATCTTAAATGTGTTATAAACACTGGGCTTATACGAAGCGATTTTATTCCATCCCTACGTTGGAACCATGTTAAATCCCGAAGCGAGAAGACTTGTTTGGAACCAAATCGAGTCACGTGACTGAAGAATTCCAAGGACTGACGTCACACTTGCACTCCATATACTTAAAGAGCTCCGCTCGCAGACAATCTTCCTAGATCAAAATTTTAAAACATTCAATAAGCATATTTCTTACCTTAAAAAAATTCTTTTCTGGCTGGAGGAATCATTGGAAAGTCGGCCTAAACGGCCGAGATGGTGGGCCCTCCCCCCTCGGGACAAAGCAACAACCTATGTCCCTTCCCTGATGAGGTGATGGAGCAGGAAATTGAGCCGACAGCAAATCGAGATCCCCTTGATGGGAAAAGAAATCGAAGCAAATCTCCCAAACGGAGTAGGAAAAATGATAGAAAGCCATCTTCTCATGATAGCAATACTCCACAAGATCGAAAAGATCTAGGATGACTACGGAGAATAATTCACTAGCCTCGAATACCGCTAACAAAAATTCCCCGAATCAGGAACAAATTAAAGGTACTATCGACAACCCGACCTGCGACGAGGATTGGCATGAACAAATTAAAAGAGTAGCCCGCCCTTGGCTACTAGTATCAATTTCCTCAATAGAAAAAAGTAAGAACCAAAAGGAACAGCAGGATGTCTCCCTAAATCTTATCCGGAGTGTTTTCAACATTCTAATAGCCTCAACAAAGTACAACAAAACTACAATCAGGAAAATTTCTCATTAAATGCAAACCAATACAGCAAGCAGAGAAATGTATTAAATATCAGGACATAGGATTAGCTTTCGTATATAGTGCCAAAATTCTTATCCATCTCGGTGAGATTGATTTTCGGCATTAGAGCGGACATTGAACTAGAGGATCTCCAGGACTTTTCGGACCAAGGCAAATACATAACAGATATTAAAAATATCCTCTTCCATACGCTGAAGCAAGATACTGTAAAATACTGGTATATTTTAATCTACCGACTGCCCCAAGCAGACTTAAATTCGAAAATGAGATTTTCTCTGTTATAAGACCTCCTCCCCGCCCTATGCAGTGCGTAAATTGTCATAGATTTGGGCACACTAAACTGAAGTGCACAATTCAAATAACGTGCTCAAAAAGCCTCAGACTCGCCCACACTCGAAATAAATACACGGAAGAAAATTTCCTATGCGCCAACTGTTCAGAAGGACATTCATCCTATTATAAGGGATGCTCTGTTCTATAAATATGAAACGCTTATTAGAGGGAAAATAATTTCCCTCTACATCTCTTATTATGAAGCCAGAAAACTAGTTAATATGGAGTTAGGAGGTGGAAATTTTGAACAACAAACCTACTCTTCAGTAATACAGAGACCCCAGATCTCACAAGTCAAGTCAAATCAAGGAAACAGAGACAGCACCAATACTCATTTCCCTCAATCAGCGTAAAACCATATGGTGACAGCGGCGGATGATGCTATGATTTGTACGACGTGTGGTAGAGAAGACTCTCCTTCGCCTTTATTTTCACTATCGGCCCCCCCAGCAGACTTCTCAAGTTAATATTAACGACCCACTTCTCTCGCAAGTTAACTGGTCACAGCTATCTCCATTTAACCTTCTTCCCCATGATGGGGTACCCGGGTGCCATTTTCGTGTTTAACATAAAAATTATCTATCATACATTCGTATTTTCCCCGTGGTATTTTTTGACATCTTTAAGTTGGTAATCCTATACAGTTTTAAGAAAAAATAATTGTAAAAAAAGTTTGTGTAATTTCAAAAAAATTTTTGAAAGTCTTTTACACTTTACATCCATGATAAGGGCACCCGGGTACCCCTATAACTATTACCCAAGAAAACGATATAAAAAACGATATAAAAAACTATATAAAAAAGAATGATCACACTTTAAATGAATTTTAATTACAAAAACAAGCTTACACATTTGCAGAACAAGCATAACATTTTGTGATTGTTTTGGTATGCTCATCACAAACTGGGCGATGACAATTGATGTCTTCTGAGCAAGAATGGTGAACCCCTGCTGTAATGAGAATCCCAAGATAACTATCGAATTCTTCGTCTTTCAACTCCTTCCAAACTTTGGGAGGGCTGCTTGGATTTTCTGCATTCCACTGAGAATATACTGATTTGGCTTTCCTGTTTGTTTCCCTGATTATGATATTACACATAATGTTATCAAAAATGCACTTGAAGGTTTCAAGAACTGAAAGGAATTGAGCTTTTTTTACAGGTCCTGATTTTTGGTAAAATGTTTTGCTGTGGTGTTTGAGTACTTACAGGACTTGTCAGATTCCATGCAGTTCCATCCTTGCCATACAGCATCTGCTGATCGGGAATACTTTCTTCATTCTCGACTTCACTGGAACTTTCAGAACAGTTATCTATTTCTATTTGGGCATTATGATCAGCATTGACGTCTTCTATATCAGATTCTTCATCTTGAAGAGCTTGATTGTTTTTTGGTGGAACGCTGAGATCATCAGCAATGTTGGAGCAATACAACTCATTATCACTTTCTGAATCATCAATGAAATTATCCAGATATGATTGTTGTTGCTCAAAACTCATTCTACAACAAGATGAATTAGGCATTATAGTAAGTGCATATTACTCAAAACTCATTGAATTCAAAAGTGTAGGCATATTAGTAAGTGCATCATCTTACCGACTAAATTCTTCCAATGAGAATGCTTGATCGCGTTTTGCCATTTTTATGTTGGTCTTGTGCTAGTATAAAACTAACAAGTTCCAGTATAAAAAGCGTCCAGTGAATACCAGAAAATAAAACTAACACGAAAATTAAAACTAACAGTTTTCAGAAAAACAAAACTGAAAGTTTTCAGAAAAAATAAAACTGAAAGTTTTCAATAAAACAGAACTGAAAATTTTTACTAAAATAAAAAAAAATTATGATTTTTGCTATTGATTTCATATTGATATCAATAACAACACGTCTAGATAAGTTATAAAAAATAATGTGTGTTCCTAATACCCATGTAAATCAGTGATGAAGGACTTGGGTACCCGGGTACCTCGTCATTGATTTACTTAAAATTTCTCACCCATGGAGAAGAAGGTTAATATGGACATGTCAAGTGTTGATAATTTCGGACATGAAACTGCCAATGTAGAAAGCCTTCAAGTATCTCTAATAAATAATAGAGAAGTTAATCAATTGGATAAAATCTTTATATCTGCAATAATGGAGAACTATAAAGGTGACCAAAACTCCAACAGTATCGATGCCACAATCAATTCGATTAAAGCTAGCCTCGACAAGTTCCCGCCGTGGCTGGCGGATATCTCCTGCTGGTGGCACAAACTAACTAAATCTAACAATCAAAATTAACCAAATATACAACATGGCAATTAGTATAATTTATTGGAATGCCAGAGGTGATCTTGCTAATTGGGAAGATCTCACACTTTTATCTAGGAAATCAATATGATTGCATCTGCGAACCTTTCTTAAAACATGACGCCACGATCCAAATTCGAAACAATTCTACATATTTAAATAAGAGAGAAAGCTTTGGTGGTGGTAATTTGGCATCAATCAGAGTTAGTACTCCTCACTTCTTAAACTACAGTAACATATACAAAATGTAGCAATAAATACCGGATGGACAAGAAATAACGTGAGGTGTTCAGAGCTCGCTAGCGGGAATTCTATTAGGCCAAAAGCAGTACATTTTGGTGTATATACTTAGTGGAACAGGCAGTTTCGAATTCTGCAAAAAAAAAAAAAAAAATAGTACCAAAAGTCGCCATAGGGGGCGCTTATTTCAAGAAAACAATGAATACCTAATTGTCAAATGAACAAATACCGTACAAACCAACTTTAGTAACAACAATTAACAATGTTTTAATTACAAATGTGTTTCAATATGACCACCAGTGTGCTGTTCCAATAGCTGCATGGGGTACACGACATTTTCTACGCAGGTCGCAGCATATCTGCATTAATTAGTCTGATATGTAACGTTATTTGATCCTTTAAGGTTGAGAGGTCAGGAACATTTCCTTGATATACAAGGCTTTTCAAATATCCCCATAACGAAAAATCACAAGGGTTGAGATCAGGCGACCTGGGTGGCCATACCATGGGAAATGCACGACTAATTATATTGTTGTCTGAAAAACGTTCTCGCAAGATCTGCTGCACCTGACGTCCGATGTGCAGTGGCCCACCATCCTGCATACAAATGGTAGAATCCAGACAACTCTTTTCCTGCAATCGTGGTATCACAAAATTCTCAAGCATATCGGCATACCTGGCAGAATTGACGGAACAAGTCACCGGTCCACGGGGACGGATTTCTTCAAAAAGTACGGGCCGATGATGGAAGAAGCAATAAAGCCGCACCATACTGTTAGTTTCGGTGAATGCATAGGAGTTGGCAGACACACTTGTGGATTTGATGCAGCCCAAATACGGCAGTTGTGGGTATTGATATCACCATTCAAATAAAAATGTGCCTCATCACTCCATAAAATTTGCCATGGCCATGCATCATCCATTTCCATACGTGCTAAAAATCTCAACGAAAAGTCAGTTCGGGTACGTTCATCTCCAGGAAGCAATTGTTGAACAGGTGTGAGTTTATAGGGATAAAATGTCAATATCTTATGCAATATTTTCCTCACCGTCGAATATGGGATATCTTTTTGGCGTGTTATTGCGTGTGCACTGCTGGTACCCTGCACAGTAGTCATCTCCTGTTCCACAACAGCAGTTGCAACTTCTTCAACGTGTTTCTGCCTGATTCGTTTGAGTTCCGGTATATTCAAATCGTTCAATCATTTTCCGTAAGTTAGTTATGCTGATCGTAACGTTTTCAATCGCCGGAATTCACGAAGGGCAGCACTTGCATTGTCGCACTTCTGACAAAACAACTTGACTAATAAAGCCCGGTCAGGCAGAGTAAGCGTCATCGTCAGGCCATTCATTCGTGAATGATGGGAAATCCTCAGCCTTGCCTTTTATTGTCATGATTGCTCAACACGGAACGCGCTTATGCAAATGTATTCATTGTTTTCTTGAAATAAGCGCCCCCTATGGCGACTTTTGGTACTATTTTTTTTTTTTTACAGAAATCGAAACTTCATGTTCCACTAAGTATATACACCAAAATGTACTGCATTTGGCCTAATAGAACTTAAGGAAGGAAATCTTCGCATCTTTTATTCCCCCATTTATAGCAATAGGGGATTACAATGCGAAGAGTCCACTCTGCGGATGCCAAAACTACAACCTCAATGGTAAAATAGTCGAAAAGAAATTATACTGGAGAGGAACTTATACGTATTATACACTGCAGAACCAACATACCACCCATCTAGATGGGAGTGGAAACCTTCTAACTTCGATTTTGGTATTTTATCCATGAACAAACAAATCCAGTGTAAAGTGGAGCATGTGTTTGGATCATATGGCAGTGATCACCAGCCAATACGACTGACCATGAACTAAAAACCAAAAACCAAAAAATAACTACCATATGGCCGTATTCTCAAATCACGTGTCTATTGATTGGAGAACAGAAAATGTGTGTCTTTCTATGACACACGATATAACAGGCCAATTATTAGCTTCCCAAAGATGTAGCCCTGAAAGACCCAATTTCTCCCCAGGCCTTGTTAGTGGAATAGTGAATGTGAGCAGGCGATATGGGAGCGGAAAAAAGCGAAAAGAACCTACTAAAAATATAAGAAAACAAAAGCATCCTGTAAAAAAATCCTAAAAAAGGAAAGAAGAAATTATTGTAAAAATATAGTAATGTGCAGTAATAATGGAAATATATGGAAGGTACTAAAAATTTTCTATCGCCGATCAAACTACCTCATACCTTTAATTCCTAACAAGGATGATATTACTTTAACGCCTTAAGAATCTGCTGAAGGGATTCTAAAACAAGCCATAGAAAATTGCCCCCTACCCTTAAATCACTGGACCGTCCCTCAGTCATCGTCCTACAGGGAGCTGTCTGCGATTACATCGTGGGAACGGCCCTTTTCAATAATAAATTTAAAAATGCCCTAAGTATTTGGCCCTAAAAACACAAAAGCCCTCTTCCTCCGCAGGAAGCTACAGGCATATTGCACTCACATCATGTATTACCAAACTACTGGAAAGAATTGACTACAGCAATATATGGAAATCAACAATATCCTTCCCGCAGGTTTTACTGGTTTTCGAAATAGAAAAACACCACATCTTTCCAGTAATTAAGCTTATAGACCACATATATGCAGCGTGGGAAAGAGAAAAGCATGTGGGTATAATATTCCTGGATATTGAAACGCGTACGACTCTGTCAACCATGAAGTATTAATTGAAAAAAATGATCAAATTGAATAAACCTAGAAACTTCATAACGTGGATGTCTGCCTTCCTCAAATTCCGAAAAGTGGGAATACAGTTTCCTGAGGGCACAATCTCAGGGGTCGGTACTTAGCCCAACTCTTTTCAATCTCTTCATACTGGACATCGTTGGAATACTACCTCCCCGATATGGACCTCTAGCAAGGTTATCTCGGAGATCAAAGCTACCCTTCAGTCCGCAAGTCATGCTTTAAATGAGTGGGGTACAGATAACCACATAAACTTTTCATCAGAAAAGACAATAGTAATGTGCCTCTGAAAACAGGGTCTTCTATTTAGACGTTCCCATAAATTTTTGGGAGTAATTATTGATGATCGACTGACTTGGCGTCCCCATGTCTCTATGTTATGCGACAAACTCATTAAGAATCTGGCGCGCGCTCGTCTCATTGTAAAGTCGAAATGGGGTCCAATATGAAAGAACACGAATATAATACTTACTTCAATAATTCGTATTATTGACAGTTTTTCACTCCTTCTCCTTTTACCTACAAGGAAAGTGATTGAACCTTTGGAGAAATGGGATAGGAAAATCCTCAGAATAGGATTGAGCGCTTTGCAATCCTCACCTATTCCTTTACTTTATGCGGAATTTAACCTCCCTCCACCAAGATTAAGATGGGAATCTACTGCCATATCCTTCATATACTCGTCAACGTATTTCCAGGATGACCTGCCATTAAAGGAAAACTGCAGTAATATTATATAGTCAAAAAATTTAAGGATTTGGTTTTAACATACTTGAGAAATTTGAGAGTAGTAATATCTTTCTAAGTGGTTTAAACCAAGGCTTTAGTGACTAAAATTATTTGAGTCATGAATAATGATTAACGAATTGGTTGGTTGGTTGGTTTATTAGAATTTTTAGCGTCGACTACTAAGGTCGATTTGCGCCTTTTACACAAGTTATATCTGTATGCAGCCCGGGACAAACACAAACATCCATGCCCACGGCGGGATTCGAACCCACGACCAGGCGGATTCGAGAACTAGAAAGCCATTAGCCCTCTCTCCCACCTCGCCGGCAATGATTTCTGGAAAGTGTGATTAATGATCAATGAATAATGATTAATTTCATTGAATAATACAAATACTCTTAAATTTCCTCCACTCTGATTAACAATTCGACTAATGAATAATTTCCCCAAATGGTTAATAAGGTAGACCCCGAAAAAATAAGTTGGACAACAAATTCGCCTAGCGAACGTTGCTAGCCACCCGAGTCGATTATAATTAAAATATGATAAAACACCCCTATTTTATAGAATAGTTAATAATAAATGCATATTTTTCGAGGTCTAGAATGATTAGTGTGGGCGCCGTGGGCTAGGGGGCTTCGCAGAGCAAGCCAGCTCTTGAAGTTAAGCATCGCCTAGCGTGGCTACTAACTGGATGGGTGACCATTCAGTGAGGCGAGTTCTTACTCCTGCCCCCCCCCCCCCTGCTTTGGAGGGCACGTTAAGCCGTCGGTCCCGGATGCTACTACCACCACCTTGTACAATTCGTGAAAAGCTGGCAGAAGCTCAAAAATGCATCTCCGTCTGGTCAGCGTGGGAGACTAGACTAAATACCCCCCCTACCAGTGGCGAGAGAGGCCTATGTCCTGCAGTGGACCAAGACAGGCTGAATATTTATCCTGTATAATGATTAGTAACGATTAAAAATTGGATTCAATTCGGAAAGAATCAGACAGCAATAATAACGAATACGCTATTCGGTAGGGGCCAAATTTAATTAGTCAAGAATTTAATTATTCAGATTTGAGAAAATGTAAACTTTAATCAGTAATACTAATAAAATTAAACATTAATCTTCTATATATACAGGGTGTCCCAAAAATGACTGATGGATTTTGAAAATCAATAAAGAAAAGACGGAATGCGATAGATATGTATCGTTTGCAGCGTTATGCTTAGGAAATCAGAGAAATTTATCCCACCAAATTTCAAATTTAGTTAACATTTCTACCAAGACATGTTTGAACGGATGTCTGCAAATTTTTGCGTGAGACTGCGAATGGGGGTTACATTGAAAATGTCATTGTTTAGTTTTTTGCAACATTTTCATACCGGTTTTTATTTTTTCATAGTTTTCAGCGCCACCTGTGGGTGAAAATGTTGCAAAAAAGTTTTGGAACCATGTAAGTAAAAGCACCAAAGCCTCTGACTTGACAGAAAAAAATTGTACGAAAAGGCTTGTTCTCCCATGTCCAACTAGGTGGAATTCAAAATATGACAGTGTGTTTGAGTGCCTCTCTTATAAAACTGGAGATAGGTCTCTTAATATCGTAGAAATTAATAATCTTTATATCTACATATATGAAATAGACTTGGTTTTTGTTTGTTTGTTTGCATGTGTGAACAATCAGCCCGTGGTATTTGCATGAACAATCGGGCTGGTCGTATTTATATGTTGCGTCAAAAATGCTTGATTAAATTAATACATGCCGCAGCCGACGAAAGAGATAGGTCTCTCTCGGTGGTTATGGATAGGCCAACACAACATCTCCTAGGGAAAAAAGCCAAACAACTGAAACGTCATGCATTGTTACATTATCATATTTCGACCATTGTTAATTGTATTTCTACCACGATCTATAGATATTCATGGTCATCGAGCTCTATTGTTAAAATGAAGCTAAAGTTTCTACCTCCCGGTAGGGCGGCAACTCTATTGAAAAGTGGCGCTGCATGTACAATCTGCCCAACTGCGCCTGCAGCGCCACCCTATCGGCAGACAGAAACTTTACTTTCGTATTCAGTTTCAATGAAAATCTCTATCGCAGGTTGCGGTCGGGAATAGTGCGATCTATGCGGCACCTGGCGCGATCTGTTTTCTTTAGCTTCTCGAAACAATGGAAAATGGCCGAAGCTCGATGACCATGAATATCTTATAGACCGTGATTTCTACCAATAATAAGCCTAAATTTGGTCGACTTATGATGATGTAACAATGTAACAAAGTCGACCAAACTTAGGGCTTATTATTGGTAGAAATACGATTAACAATGGTCGAAATATGATGAATATTGATATACGAATATCAATACGATATATTGGTATACAAATATTGCATAGAGCGCCATTCCATGCTGGTGGTGATATTTTGAACTAATTTTTTTTTCTGTGGGTATAAACTTCCTATGCCCTCTTGTATAATATTACCAAGTATTATAGCTTTTGGTCCAGTAGGTTTTTTTCATGGCCATGTCAAAATGGAACTTTAATTATAAAGACCCTGTACTTTGGCAACAATGTCTTACAATTGAAATAGGAAGTCTACCTGGTCACGCCCACTCCAACTTTCGTTGGATAGAGTATAGGAGGCGTTGGACAGGCCCGGCACTGAAAATCACCTGACCATCTTAGTCCAAGCAACAATGTAATCTTCTTTGTTTCCATCTTGGATTTTAGCAATCAGTATTTTTTCGTTTGTTGGAAACAATGAAGGTTACATTGTTGCTTCGACTAAGAAGATCAGGTGACTTTTCACTGCCAGGGCCTGTCTTTTTCGTCAGCTACGTTGCTCGCCTTAATGATTCAAATTTTAAGGGGGAGAATATTATAAAAAGTAATAAATAAATAAATAAATAAATAAATAAATATTATTTTTATTTCTTTTTTATTAAAATTTTTGGAGAGATATAAGAAATTATTCTAAAACAAATAAGAAAATACAAATTCTAGGGCGTGCAGGTCAGCCGAGTTCCTCAACTATCTCAATCCATCTATGAAGTATTTTTTAATATAGACAGAAATAATTCAGCACTCATAGCCTTTCTTTGATATTCTAAAATGTTACGGATGGAATGTTGAATTTTCCTGGGCGAACCAAGTTGGACACAAAATTACAGTGTGAGCACATTAAAGAATTCTTTTCGTTTTTCCAAAGTGAATATATACATATATCAGGTCGTTGCATATCAAATGTCAGATAACGAGATGGGTTCCGCGCTTCAGCACGTTTTCCACGTTTAATAACAAGTACCCATAGCAAAGTGGTACATTCCCAGAGATAAACCTATCAGCGACCAGCTGCCTGAAATTTGCATGACTGCGATGATATTTAATAGCGTTTGAACCTAAACGAACATAGTCATGACTCCATACGAATTACGTGTGATAATGCATTACCAGTTCAGGTTGAATCAAACTGCATCCAACGCCTCACGAAACACCATAAACGAACATACTGTCCAACGTTGGTTCCGAAAATTCGGGGCGTGAGTGACGGACCTGGCAAATGAGCCACGCGGCAGACCGCCCAAAGTGTTGAATAACGCTGATCTGAAGCAATCTGTGGAAGAGGACCCGTCAAAAACTGTTCGGAACCTTGCAGGGGGTCATGCTGTATCAGCGTCGACTGTCAGTATACACCTTAAGACCATCGGCAAGGTGAAAAAGCTGGACAAATGGGTCCCACATGAACTTACGGAAAACCAAAAAGAGCGTCGGTTGGAGGTGTGTACGGAATTGCTTTTGCGCCACGAAGAAGCGGAGATTCTCGATCGCATTGTCACCTGCGACGAGAAGTGCCTCATATACGACAATAGGAAACGGTCAGCACAGTGGCTGGATGCTGATGAACCTCCGCGACATTTCCCTAAACCCCCGTTGCACCTCAGGAAGCTCATGTTACAGTTTGGTGGAACATCCGTGGTGTAGTGCATTACATCGTATGCACACAAAACTGTGCCACAACAACCTGCACTTGTGCATCGCAAAGGCGTCCTTCTGCTGCATGACAACGCGCGTCCGGACGTTGCGCGAACGATCGTGCAGGCGTTACAGATTCTGGGCTACGAGGTGCTTCCACACCTCCCGTACTCTCCGGACCTCACCTCTACCGACTACCATCTTTTCCAGCGCCTGGACAATTTTCTCCGGAAGAAAACATTCCTAAGCCAAGCAGACGTCTAAAACGCATTCCGCTAGTTTATTGAGTCCCGTGATCATGGATTCTATCGGAGAGGGCTCGAAAAGCTGCCAAAACGTTGGCAACAATGTTTGTAGCACGTGTGAAGGTGTCCTTTCTAGAGGGCCATTAAAGATGCCCTCTGCACCGACATTTGATATGCAACGACCTGATAGTTTATTAAGGGTTTTTCATTTATATTCAAATTCAGATATTGCAAAATTTCATTAAACAAAAGTCCGAGCAACGTCGGGCATATCAGCTAGTTATCAGTATTATTGAGAAGTGGGAATACACTGTGGATAAAGACATGATGCAAGAAAACAAACCTCTTGTCCACAAAAGTATGTAGCTTATGTATGATTCTTGAAATTCGGAATGTAGCTTACTACGGGCATGTGCATCTTCATTATTTAGTTTGGTTTGATTGGCTCATTGGGGTCAGAGTTTCGGAGGTGGAAATTAGAGGGGACCAAAAGGTTTACGCTTATTTATGCATATAAAAGAGTGAAATTCGGTATGCAGATTCCTCTAAGCAAGATCAATATTTACTATGAAGTTTGGGCCAAATTGTCCCATTGGGGTTGAAATTGTGGGGGTGGCAGTTACTGGGTCTTTAGAATTATGGCAACATATGGCATGTCATATATCATTTGATCGGAAATGATGAGAAACGAAAGAAAATAGAGCTCTTTTACACTTTCTAAATACTACTTTCTTTAAACAATTGGGGCAGGGGGGTAAAAAGTGAGATAAAAGGGTAAAAATAGATGATCTCAGGGCTTCCGCTACTTTCCTATACCTTCTTCGGGAAGCTTAATTTCTTGTTCATTATTCGTTTATATTATTCAATAAAATTAATCATAAATCATTATTCAAGATGAAAATTTATAAATCATAAATTAATAAATCATTATACTTTGGTTGAAAAAAATCCGTCGTTATAAACGTTTTAGCATCTCTTGAACGACAGGATCAGCTGCTTATAGACGCTTTTTAAAACAGTGGTGATTCGAAAATTGTTGAGATTCAGTTAGGGTCAGGCTGATCCAAATGAACCTGTAACGACTGAGATGGTGAAAGAAGTTTTTCTCAATTTGCCATTTAATCAGATAAGCGAAAAATAACATAAAATTTCTCCCTAGAGATTTATAATTACTACTTGTATTGGTGCAAAGGAGAAAATATTCGATGCTTCGATCGAGCTGTCAAGCATGCTTCTGCAGAAGAAAAGCAACGTTGAGATATTAGTGGAAAGTTCGTTTTTTATATCACAGTATTAATGTGTCAATCAATATTCACACAGGAAGGAAATTAACAAGAGATTGATGTACATTCAAAAATTATGGAAAACGATGTTCATCTTAGTAAGATTTCGGTTTCTAATCGTTCCGTTCTTCATTCATTTGATACTATGGTTTTATTTGAAAAGCAATTTCTTCCCAAATGTTATGTTGAAAAAAGTCAACATCCAAAGGACTCTTTACTTGGTTCTCCTTGGTTCGCTCCAAAGTGATGACTACATATTGGGGTCGAATTTTTCAATTAAGTACACGTAGCCACGCTCTTCGTCTCGTTTTATCCACGGGGATACGAAAAAAAGCCGAACTCTAGAACGATGTGATTCGACGACGAGAGCAGCCAACGAGAGCAACCAACGAGACACGAGGCTTATGCTTTTCTCGTCTTTTCCTTCCCATTTTTGCCAGAAGCGCCATGTTTCTATCCTTACGGCAAAGTTGATGAAAGGACCTTAATGGAATTCGAAAACGAATTCTTAATTATTTAAAGAATTTCTATTTTTCACTTATTTCATTAAAATATTTGCCTCTCACCTGCCGGTTCTTTACCATCTATTGTCGGCGTATTTGGCTTAAACGGTAACTATACCCTGGTCCCACTAAGAATGAAATAAAATCGAAATGGACATGTGTTAGTTTTACCGTTTCACCGTGTCACTCCCATTCACCATAAGAAATAAACCCTTTTCTTTGGATAACAATCATGAAATCACTAATTGAATAGCATTACATTGCTACTCAAAAGTAACTTGTTATATTTTTAACAAATTCTGATTCATTTTGAAAATATAATTCGCTGATAATTCGATCATTTTATCGACTTATTTCAAAAATGACTCCTAAATAACAGAGGTTACTAAAAGAAACATTTTTTTATTAAGCAACGTGTGTCTCCTTTCGCACAGGTATGGCGCTATACTTGCTTCAGTGACAGCAACCGTTCATGCAAGGACCAGTGGCTTGACTCTCTGATGACTAAGCTTTTACTGAAAAGCGGCAAACAATGACGTTTGACAACGTGTGCATTACAGAAGTGCTTTGAACTGAAGTGCTTGCACTCTTTCTCGTATACAACACTGGCATCGCCGAAGCATTAACTCGCGCACCCGTTCAAATATGCCAGATGTTGTACATATGGTGTTACAGGCGTCAACAATCTGTTGAAAAAAAATCGATATGTGTTGCATACACTAGGGTCTTCAGATGTTCCTCAAGAAGAAGTTCAGAGAATTAGGACAACAGAAAATGGCAAGCAGTCAAACACTGAAGCAAGTTTAGTGGCCTTTTTTGCCAGTTTTGACTAACTGTGCAAGAAATAAATAATGAATATAAACTGGAACTGGATCTTCAAACATCAGGTAATGATATTATGTGTGTTCATCAAACTTTCTGATGGTTAGATAGGAGAAATTCTCGATCTGTAAGCCGGTTACCCGTCTCCCATTGGGCTTTCCATCTTGACAACTTGGTTGCCTTTAAGACACTTAGTAAGAGCGTGGCTGTGCGGATGTCTGCGATAGCCCAATTGGTACACATACACATACAGACAGACAGACATTGACTTTTATTAATTTAGATTTAGTTCCGTATGTGAAAACTGGAATTAATGAAATAAATTAAATATTAAAAATTGGTAGATATAGATTTTGATGTCAATATTTATGGGATGTATGTATACTCAGCGTTTTTGAACGGAAAAGTTCGATGTTTTTCCATAATGACTTTAGTTTGTAGATTTTGGTGGACACTCATTTTGTTGATGCACAAAGTTTGGTGTTGACGTTGGTTCTAGTAGAGTAAAAAGTCATTGAATGTTGATTCTCTTGAAAATATTTTATTGATGAGAATATATTGCCAATAGACCTTTAACAACGCTAATATGCAGTTAATTATTTTCCAAAACTCTTTTGTAGAAGACATTTTTGATTGATCCGCAGGAGCATATATGAAAAGGTAGTCTGGAGATCCAACGCGTAAGCATTATACGTACAGTTGTCCATGAGAAAAGCAAGAATTCTCCAAATTGACTCCCGCTACTTTAATGAACTGTCCTTGCACTTTGTCGATTGTCATAGCAAATGCAAGCAGACAGGAGTTGATGCGCTTGTATATCTTCAAGAGCTTCGTCTGCTCTAAAAGCTTCATGACTAATGCCCGATTCAGAATGAGCGCTCATGCTCTTGATCATTGTTGAACACAAATTCCATATTACTGAATTTATACTCAACAATGGCTTGAGCAAGAGCAAGAGTGCTCATTCTGAATATGGGCCTTAGGCGCCCCTACCCTTATCTTTCTTCACATTGTTCAAGTGTTTCTCTTTGTCTTGCTTCTGTTCTCTCATTCGCATTGTCATTCTCTATAGACGGTTTGTTGTTTCTTCCAAGAACTCGTTTGACCGGTTTTGAGCTGCGCGCCTCACAACTGAGGTTCCTCTTCCAAGAGCACTTCTTCGTCAAGACATATTCCCTAAACAACAAAGAAACTGGAATCTGATGAAACAACCCCGAATTCCTCTCCGACGGGTTCACCCGACTAGTCACGCGTTGGTACAATGCGTGGAAAGGGATGGGGACTATGTCGAAAAGTGAATAGTGCATTACATAGAGGAGAAATGTGAGTATCAGATACAAAAAGAATTTTGAAAATCGGTTAAAAAATAAAAAAGTTACAGCCATGGAGGCATTACTTTTCAGCCCACCCTCGTAGATCCATGGAGTTTCTCCGCTAAATTATCTCCCTCGACATCCAGAGAGGTATTGCGGCTTGCATCATCGCTTCTCTCCCCCGGGCTACTACTTTCAAGGAATTTTTTTTCATTTAACCCCCTGTTTCGTGGACGTTTTCGCTATGCCCAGTGAACTAGTGCTTATTGATATGATTAAGTAATATTTTATCTTGTGTGTGTGTGGTTTTTTTTTGTTTGCACGTAGGTTGGCTATTCTGCTGTTAAACATTACGAATTAAGACTTTATTTGAACTTGGACGTTTCAACCAATTTAAGACTTTAAACGGAAGCATGTTTTCCCAAACCGTGACTTTCCCATTAAGTGTGCTAATGTTTGATCGAGCTCCAGGATCGATTTAGTGTTTGTAAGATATTTGATAGTATCAGGGAGCTGACCCTTGTAAATTAAAAGAATAAACCTTTTGTGATAAGCAATCTACTTGTTATATTCAAGTACATAACTAAAGAGTGTTCTTCGTTTATCTGTGCTCACTAATAAGCTCGAAGGATTAGTTTATCTAACAATATTTATTCAAAGTTCTCATGCTCTCACGGGCAGAACATACTGAAACTTAAATGAAAAAATCAGCATACGTATGGGGTTATTTTTCGTTGCATAAAATTGTTCTGCATTTTTTCCCATTAAACTCTTGGTAAGTTATGGATTTTTATTATGTTAGAACTATATGTGTTATTTTAGGTGGTTGAATTTTTATAGCTAACTATAAGCATATGTTAATTATATTATTAAGTTAGAAATTATGATCTTAACTTTACAAATACCAATAACCAAATAATTCCAGTTCCCTTTTCAGCGCGGATTGATACCAGGGGGAGTAGGGTATAGAATTGATATAGTCAGAATTTCCAAATGATTTACTTATAACAAACGATGACTATACTCTGTCCAACGAAAGTTGGAGTGAGCGTGTCCAGTTAAACTTCCTATTTCAATTCTTAGACATTGTTGATTCTACTTTGGCAACAATGTCTAACAATTAAAATAGGAAGTTTAACTGCACACGCCCACTCCAACTTTCGTTGGATAGAGTATAGCGTTTACATCACTACCTCGAACTCGGTTCGGAGTTTGTCTTTTTTGCGTTAAAAGTAAATTGTGTGGAAAATTTCTACTACAATTTTTTTAATCATAACATTAATCAAGAGTAATAATATATACTTCCATAAATATTTTTCAATATTAGCCTAATATATCTGTAAGAAAGATATCCCGGAATATGTAAAATTTGCTCTCTCGTCCTCTCTGCTTTTGTGGAAATCCACGGAACATGAAGTCATTTCTTGCTTGGAATCTCGTCGCCGAAAGAAGTGCATTCGATTCTAGTTCTCGAACGACCCTAGAAATGTCAAGGCATTTCGCTAACCTGATTCCCGTGTAAAACGTGTTCAAATGTACTGAACGAATGTGGTTCGGGATTAGGCACCACATTTAAGCCCCCTTATAGTTTATTTTATATTTTCATTCGATTTGGTTTTCTAGGAGTTGCGATCTTCATCTTACAATCTCTAACTTTTCTATTAACAGAATAAATAGTAAGTACAAGGGCCATTCAAGGATGACCTAGACTTTTGTGCATATAAAAATCGAGACACTCTTCGGCACATCACACTTTTCAGGGAACGTTACTTAATCCTTTTTGAATATCCCGCGTTCGGCATGACCTATTTAACGCATGCGCATCAACTGTAGCAAACGTGGCTACAAGCAATGTCTCTATAGCTGTGGAACAGCGTTGTATAATCAAATTTCTTGTGAAGGAGAATGTTAAACCTGCTGAAATTTTGAGAAGACCTCAAGCACTGCAAGGGGAATAAACGATGTGACGGTCAAGAGTGACGATTGGTGTAATCAGTTTGGCGGACGACGAGAGATGGTGAAAAATGCAATACAGGGATACGTTCGTCCGAATGCAGTCACACCAGTAAACATCGCACCCGTTTAGCGAACCATTTTTGATAAAGGTTACACAGTTAACACTTAATATCACAGTAAATTGCTTCAGGGTGCCGTACGCAACGCCATTCTCAAGTAAAGACACGGAATATTGTCCGGAAATATCATTCTTCTCCATGACAATGCTCGCCTCACACGGCAATTTTGACAGCAGAAACGCTTGCCAAAATGAGCTGAAAGGTGTTGCCTCATTCCCCTTATAGTCCAGACCTGGTTCCCAGTGATTATCAATTGCTTGTGGTCTTATAGAACTTATGGGAGAGGCAGAAGTTCAAGACAGATGAAACGCTGCAGAAAGCTGTCCAGTGTTGGCTACGACAACAGCCCAATTCGATATATGCCAAAGGTGGATTCACATGGGGAGTATTTTGAAACACTGGCTTAATTTGGTGCTTGTCGAACGTTACATGTTGATCCGCCCGGAAGTGATCGAACTCTCTCGCTTGTCGAACGATCTGCGTCCTGTTGCTTTGTGGAAGGGAATCCGCGATATGTGTCTTAGATACCTCCGTCTGCCTCGTCCACTCGTTCACAAAGAGCGGTAATCCCAGGAACTAAAGAGAAAGAAGTCGGCCTCTGGATGCACTCCCCCCCCCCCCGTATTACAAGTCCGTAATCTTACCTCGTTGAGGAGAATCAGGCTATTGGATCCACTGCCTTGTTCATCCTTTTCGAATTTTCAGAATATATCACGCCGGTAGCCATTTTTCGAACGATGTCGGAAGGCGAAATATGTCCCAATCGCAATTCGTCATGCAACTTCGTATTTTTGCTTGATACGACTTTTGTTTAGCTTTGCCTTGCTTTTAATCTACATGAAAATACTGGAAAAACATCTAATTCACATGCACATGAACATGTGAGAATGGGTTTGGGAACTTCTAGTTTTAAGTTCATTTTTAATCTCCAATTTCACACTTGAGAATGAATTTTCGAAATATCAACCCGATATTGATTATGCCATTTCTTATGGATTAAAGATTTTTCAATTCCAGACATTACCTTACAGAAATAATTAATTAACAGTGAATTTCCCATGAAGTACGAGATCAAATCGAGATTGATCAGGAGCAATTTGATGTTTAGAGAAGAAAAACAATCATGAATACATAAAATAATACACCTATGAATATTTTTATACAGTCATTTGAGGTCGTCAAGGAAAAAACTCGTCTAGTTAATAATTCTATGGAACAAAGAAGCAATATCTCTCATTATGCAGTTACTAAAATAAGAACTAGTCTTTTGAATATCATATTTTCAATAAAATCAACGCGGTTTGGTTTTGAAAATAAAATTTTTCGCCTTTGGCAGTTTTTCATGGCAAATTATTGCTTTCGGTAACATAAAAGAGAGTAGCACCGACAGAAGGGGCATCAAGTTATTTGAAAAGGTTGGTGCTTACAAGCGCACGTGACGCGTTTATATTGATATCGTTATTGTTGAAAGTGGAGAATTGCTTTTGAACCTTTTCAAAATTCTGCGAAGGAAAAATGCCAATTTTTGCTATGTTTCCCTATTAGAGGGTCGAGAAATAAGTGTACGTCGAGGGGTGAGTGCGCTATTCTTGGAAGCTTGGGACAAATGACTTGTGAGCTTAAGATATGATTGGTTCACTTTACCCGACATCTTTTGATTCCCAAACCATTATTGAAATCTTAAAAAGAATTGGTTTCCAATGCTCACATTAAAACATTATTAATTTAGCCCATTGTATAAACCGGTCAGGCATAAACTAATCTGCTTGAGATAACATCCGAAATTATATTTTTATTCCAGACTTGAAGGGATGATTCCCTTATCACATGACCTTCTAATCTGCTCAGACTTTGAGTCTCGCTAATTTTCTGTCATTTTCTAATGGAAAGGAGTTTTCGCCAAATCGCTCCAAGCTGCTGACACTGTTAATCCCCGCTGTCTGTTGAGCTTGATTCTCATTGCTAGTCTCTGTAATTCTTCTTAATGGAATGACCGGAGACGGTATAAAAAGGCAGCGTTCAGTTACCTTATTATGTGGATACACAAAGAAAACTACGACGAGCACCGATGCATAAAAATTACGGATGATGGTTATAAAAGATCATGATTATCATCTAATAGCAGCATAATATTGTTTTATCGTATATGTATACTGTCCTTCAAAAGTATTTTTCGCTTTTTCTCTTACCGATTAGTTGAATGTTGTGCGTTTCTCGTGAATTTTATAGTTGAATTTATGTCAGAACTGACTGGTAGGCAACCATAATTGACTTCAGCTAGTATCTAGAGTATACACGAGATACGAAATGTATTTTTCCCAATTAAAAGGTGTGAATGAAAAAAGCTTATATGACTGAAAAAAGTTCATTTCTATGTGAAAAGTATAAAAATAAAAAGATTCCTTAGCTATTCTATGTACAGCCCGAGACAAAAGTCTGCAACATCAAAATTTTCTTCCAAATGTTCATTTGCAAAATTAAATAACCTAAGTTGGAATGAAAACTTCCTCATATGTTATATATTATGGACATTTTTAAATACATTAAAACCCTTAAATAATCCAAAACAATATTTATTCATACTAAACATTACGAAAAGAAAATTGCCACTTGGGACAAAAAACCTGCAACACGATGAATATGGGACATAAGTCTTGCAACTTTATGTTGCAATTCTAGAATTTAACTTAAAATCACTAGTGTTACCTCCTAAACTAAAGTGGACACAACTACTTTTTGCATATCATTGATTATAAAAATCTAACTAAACTGCATTGAACGTTTTCTTCACTTTTTATAATGGCAAGTAAATGTACTCCGGTTTCCAATGATGTCAGAAAACTAATTATTAAACAACACCAACAAGATATTCCAAATATCCAAATTGAAAAAAACATTGGAATTCGTCGTTCTACAATGGGTAGAATCATCAAGACCTTTGAAGAAACTGGAAAGAGTGACGTGAGGCCACGATCTGGCCACCCAAGAAAGACAACAAGAGCACAAAATAATATGCTGAGAAGCTTAGTAAAATCTTCTAGGCACAAAACTGCTAAAATGATAACTACTGAGTGGTCCAAAATCATCAAAAAAGATGTCTCTGTAAAACTAACACGACGGCGATTAGCAGAAATGAAGTATGGATTCCGAGCTGCAAAAAAGAAGCCTCTCCTAACAGCAACAATGAAAAACAAACCCCTAGAATGGTGTAAAAGATATCGTGAATGGACCGTTGATGACTGGAAAAAAGTTATTTTCAGTGATGAAACCCGTGTTTGTTTGTTTCAAGATGGGAAAACTAAAGTGCTACGAAAGAAAGATGAAGAGCTTTTGCCAGGATGCATTTCAAAAACTGCTAAGAAAGTGCCAGGACTTATGTTATACGGAACAATGACAAGCAAAGGATTGGGAAGTCTTCAAATAGTTGAACGAAACATAAATGCAGAAGTTTATATAAATGTTTTAGAATAAAATCTAATTCCTACTGCCTTTCACTATTTTCCGGATGGCGATTTCATATATCAGCAAGATGGAGCTCCTGCTCACAGAGCTAAAAAAACAGAGAAATATTTTGAGGATATGGGTATTGATGTTCTTGATTGGCCTGGAAACTCACCAGACCTAAATCCAATTGAAAAAATATGGGCGATTATGAAAAAGAAGATACAGTCAATGAATGATTTGAGAGTTGCTGCGTTTGATGCCTGGTCACAGATTACACAGGAAGAATGCCAATCTCTTGTTGAGTTTATGCCGAGAAGAATTGTAGCTGTTCTCAAGGCAAAAGATGGTGCCACAAAATACTAACACTAAAGTTGCAGGACTTATGTCCCATATTCATCGTGTTGCAAGTTTTTTGTCCCAGGTGGCAATTTTTGTTTCGTAATGTTTAATTCGAATAAATTTCGCCTTGGACTATTTAACGGGTTTAATGTATTTAAAATGGTTCAAAATATAACATATATGAAGGACTTTCGTTTTTCTTGTTCTCAACTTAAGTTATTTATTTTTGAAAATGAATATTTGGAAGAAAATTTTGATGTTGCAGGACTTTTGTCTCGGGGCTGTAAATACCACCTGATTTCTTAAATTCCTTTTAACTGGCTGACTCACCTAAAGTGAATCAATAGCCAACTTCTAAAATACGAATCTGACAGTACTTTCAGTGAAAGAATTATTGTACTTTTATGTGAGGAGTTTTTATGTGTAATCCATTTCCAAAAAAAAAACAAAAAAACAAAAAAGAAAACAAAACGTCGTTTTCGAATATGGAAGTCAACTTTGAAATATGCAATGGAAACCCCTATTTTTAATGGTATTTTCAGAATGTCCACGACATTTGAGAAATGTTTTAATCTTGGTGTTTCTTCAGTTGACCCAACCTTTTAGAAGATAGAAGCACTAAAGTGCGGTGTGTTTGGATTAAAAGAAAAAGTAAAAAAAAGAAAAAAGCAGAATCTGCAAATGTTGTGGACAATCTGGAAAGTCAGATTTGTATTTTAGAAGTTGGGTACGGGTACTGGTTTACTTTATGTGAGATACCTTGTATGGCTGATAATTTAGATGAGAAAATTGGGAACGAAGAGTTCACAACTTTTGACTTTTTGACAGAGAAGTTTCAATGACCTTGCTGAAAGTTCTTAACCTTTCTTAGTAATCAAAAGCTGGTCAGCGCCATCATTAGGCTAGGCTGATCTTTTGACATTAGAAGATTACAGGCTACCTTATCGATCTCAGCAATCTTCGAGTAATTTAGAGTAGGATATTACACGGTTTCTTGAGTAAGCTGTTTTTTTAAAGAAATATATAAAAGTTTTTTTTTCTTATAAGGAATTTTAAAATCTAACGTTTGTATTCTTTGAAGATTAAAAGAATTTAAAGTTTTACATCAAAATTTGTAAAATTTGCAGTCTCCAGAGAAATGCGAAGAAAAACTGTCATTTTTAAAGCGCCGATTTTCTAATTTTCTCTTTAAATGAGAACGGAATTGGAAACAAAAATTTCCTTGAAAATCAAACAATGCCCTCGAAGTTCGCTAAAAACTTTTCCTTCCTGGCAGGCTGTTTCTCCAAACCAAACAATAAATTTTATCCTCTGTCGCGTTGCATTGTGAGAGAATTAGCCAATGAGACAGAAGAACCAAGTTGCGCGTTAAATAGGCGGTGCCTGTTTTCAATGAAAAGCATCTCACTAATTAATTGAACAACAAAGCTGTCTTGCTTTTTATCCTTATTTAATTTTTATATAGACTATTAGCTTTTTGCACCTGATTACTATTTTTTCCCTTTTTCAATCAAACAAAAGCCGTTTTTTATTTCTCACTTCAATTACTTTTCCTCTCCTTTTTTTTCTCCTTCGCTTTCTCAGAAGGAACTAGCAGAGAGCTGATCACTTCGAACGGCAATCACGCTCTGATTTGATCCAATGAAAAACTTTTATGCTGAGTGTGACGTCACGTGCGCAGAGCCTCCCTACCCAAAGTGCCTCCTTGTGGCAATTGAGAGCGGACGGCACGAGAAAACGCGTCGCACGTGCAGATCGCCATCAGTTCGAGGCGCACGAGTCGGGATTACGGGATTCCATGAGCGTTGCTGCCGTCGCCGTTCGGTACTTGGCAGTGGAACCCACGAGAGAAAGACAAAAGACGAGGAAAGGCAGGCACGGACAGACGAAGACGAAATCCGTGATTAATTCTCTCGGGCAACATCATCATCAACATCCGTCGATGTCAACTTGATTGTTGAGGACGGAGCCATGGCAAAGCAGCCTTCCTGGGTGTCGTACTTGACGATCATAGCGGCCACGCTCACCTGCACTGCACTAAGGTAAGCGAGGCAAAAACAACCCACTTTCCCTCCCTTTTTCATATGATCAACTTCTCATCTAAGCAACATCAAGCGATCTATAAATGCACATGTGAAACCCATCGGAACTCACTTGCCGGTCGTTTATGTAAATAAAAGCAAGGCGCTCTTCTAAAATGTTTACATTTATTTATTTATTCCAATGTAAGAAACATACAAATATATAATAAGATGAATTTCCCATGAGCACTTAGTGCTCGTATATTCGGAAAAGCATCAAAAGAAAAGAAAATAAATTAGTATATACGGTGACAACAATTAAAACTGATTAACAATCAGAATTTTAAATGTTAAAAAAACTTTCAAGCTCTTGATCGAAAATTTTAACTGATTTCAAGTAACTTTCTTGATTCTTTTTTCCGGTAGATAAAACAAGTTCCAGTAAAAAAAACTAAACTTAAGAAATTCATTTAAACCGATTTTTAAAATTTTTATCTACAAAAAATAAGATAAATAGATGTGGAAACTCAAAATAGAGTTCATTAAACATCTCAGCTTGAAATTTTTGATTAAGTAAAAACATCCTAACGACAAATTAAGATTGATCAAATTACAAGAGAAGACGTGCGCATATTTCTAAAGGAAAACTTGATTAGAACTTAATTAAAAATTTATTGCTTTATTTGCAAATTTACGTCATGCTTTCTTTACTTTTCAATTAGATTTTCCTTAAAAATACAATTCAATTCTTTAAAGCATCCAAGAGAATTGAACCCTGAAATCAAATTTTAAACCATTGAAATAAATATAAATATTTTCCTTTTTTGTATTACACTTAAATCATCTTTTAAAGTTTATTTTCATTTGCTTTATTTTATCGGAGTTTATCTGTTACCTTATTAAAAGAGAGTACTTTATCATTATAAAAGATATTTCAATTGTAGAAATAGTTAATTCTACCATACATTTCTATTAGCCTTTTGAAATAGTAGTTTTTCATTTTTAGAGAAAATAAGTAAGTGACGGGTTAAGCGGAATAAACTTCTTTTAAATATTTATACTCTAAACATTCTTTATTATGAATTAAAATATGAATAAGTTTTGACTATAGACCAAAGAAAAATTTTGGAGAGAGAGAGAGAGAGAAAAGGAACAAAAATAAAGTTTATGGATTTCATAAATATTCTTCCTTTGGTTATAACTGTTATTTTCTTAATTATTAATGCCTAGAAACTATAGAAAAAGGCTATTATTTTCCACAAATTTTGCTTTCTTACCAAAGATGGTGATATTTCGTGAGTTCGAAAAAAACATCGTAAATCTCAAAAAATGTTGATGTGAATATGTTAATTTTGTTTCATAAGAATATGTTAATATTTTGAATTTTATGTGAACGAGAATATCAAATTTCCCCATTTTCTCTTTGGAAATAACATTTTTAAAATATAACGCCTGATAACATAAGCAAAGTTTCAGGGGAATAATAACCATTTTCTGTTTGTGAAGCATAAGCTACTAGGAAATAATCTTAAAAATTATTGTATGACCACCTACAAATTATTGGTGGTGAGCTTACATTTCAATCAGTAATAACATGAATAATTGTGGATAAAAATTGAAGATGGAGATATTGAAGTTTTTGTTTTTTTAAAGTTATTAAAATGTGCCCATAAACAGCGAAATAATAGAACTCTAAAAAAAAAATCTGCTAAAATGTAATCGAAATTTTACATATAAAAATAGACATAAGACCGTGCGAGAAATATCAGTGTTTCAGGGATACCAAGGTGGCAGATTTGTGCGAATGTACCATGCACACTTCAATTAATGTTTCAAAGTTGTGTAGTTTCCATTGCATAGATTTTTGCGCATTATGAAGATAGATATAGGTTAACAACGAGTGAGATCTGCAACTCTAAAATTCTTAATTTGAATGCTTTATGTTCAGAATTTTTTAATATTCATATGAAAACAATGAGGTAGCTAAATCGAGCTAAAATCAATCATTTTATAAGAGAAAAATGTTTTATGTAATAATTGGATGAAAAAACGCCACTTTGAAATTATTGCGTTTAAGCCATATGGTGATAATTGCTTAAATAATTCAATATAATTTTAAAGTGAAACATAAAAAACAGTCCTACTTAAATATAAAGAAAGAACGTGAATATTCTCATTTTTAATTAAAATAATATTTCCGAGACTCAATGTAAAGCAGACTTTGGAGAATTCACTCGCGTTTCCTAGTTGAGTTGAGAATGTTCGGAAGGTATTTAATAAGGAAATCTTCCATGAAAAGGAAACCTTTGATAGCTTAAAGAAAACAAAGTACGGAGGAATTTCTTCTAAGTATTATAAAGGTACTTAACGTTCTTATTTAACATAGCAGGACGAAGACGTTTCTCCGTCATGCTGAGTAATCACGAAATTCAATATTAATTCCTAAACTCTACAAATCTATCAATAATGCTAATGATAAAAAATGAATACAGAAAATTCACGTTTATATGAACACGAAATTGGAGTGCGCTTGATTTGCGTGATAACTGTCGCGATTCCATAATATTGTTATCGAAATTACATGTTATTGTTGTCACGTGAAGCCAATTCCCGAGAAGAGCAAACAAAATCCCGTTTTAATTTTAGGCACAGAAGAAACAATTTTACCATGAATAACCCCATTTTAGGAAGGGTATATAAATGCCCTTTCTGATTAGGGATTCTCATATTCTCGGATAATTGAGTAATGAAAAGTCATAACTTTACTATATCTAAAGCAACCGTGCATAACAGATGTAAACTAGGAGAAGAGGCAAGCTCAGCGCCACCACGTAAGAATCTCCCTTCCCCAAAGCGCAGTATTAAAGTGATGAAGAATGTCAAGGCTAGACTCGAAACTGTAAATCCTAAAACCCACAACACCATTGCCTCTTCTGGCCACTACAAATCGCATTATTAACTAAGATTTGCAAATGGAACGACGACACAAGGCTAATGTTCACATATTAATGCCACGCCATGTCGCAGAGCGCAAGACCAACGCGCGGAAATTGTATGAGTTACACCTGGTGAGAGAAAAGTGGGGAAAACTGGTAACATTATACGAAACATGGATCTATAAAAGCAACTGCAACAAGATTCGAGCGATCTCTTATCGAAAATAATGGTGCAAAGGCGTCGGAGACTTTGAGCGAAAATGCAAGGAAACTTTTTCTAAAGGTAAATTCTATTCTTGTCGCCGGGTTTAGGTAAAACGGAAAATTAACGCTGCACAAAGTTTCATCTAAAGCAAAAGTTAATGCCGTCTATTACCAGACAAATACTCTGGAACAAATTTACTGCTCTGATATCTTACGTCTCTACGTGCAGAAAAGCATCAAGTTGTGAAAACAGGAACTAGGGCTATCGATTTCAGTAACTTTCCGATGAAGTCTCCCAGACGCTGCTCCTATGGACTATTTACTATGCTTTTGGTCGACTCAAAAGGAACTTGGAGAAACTCAATACGCACTAATGCAGTGGATAGCCTTGATGCAAGACCAACGTATAAATACAATAGACGGTGACAGGGTTTCAATAGCAACACAAACCAATTCAATTTCGTTCAAATAAACGTGAATCAAACTATATTTTGAGAGAAATGTAATGAAAATGTCAAGTATCATGCAACGATATTTTTCACCCAAACATTTATGGTAAGATTGTTTATAAGATGAGTCACATGGGCAAACAAATTATATTAATAACATATTCAGACACATTTGAAAATATGCTTTAAAGTTGTATTTTCCAACAGGATTGCTATTTGATGTATTCATCGAATAATCTCCTCTATTTCTTTTGTAAGATAAAATACGATAAAAAGTTATTTCTACGGATTGGTTCTCCAAAGTTTATTTTTCACTCATTGATTTTCATACTTTTGAATTATTTGCAAGAATATCTTAAATATAATGGTACAAATGGTACAAAGTACGTTCTTTAAATAAATTTTCTGATTATCATATGTTATTTGAAAATTTATAACTTGCAAAAGAACTATACAGAATGAGAAAAATTCTATGGTGGTAAAATTTTGTCATTAGTGCTGGACAATTTCCCTTCTCGCTTCAGAGGAGCACGAGTCATTAATTTCCCCTCTCTTTATTAAAACAACGAACTCTAATGTTCGACCGCATAGAAACTCAATTATTTCAATTAATTCTGGAGCATTTTAAGTTTCTACTCCTTAAGAAAAATCAACAATCTCACTGAAGCAAAGTAGAAAATTTGGGAAGGGAGCGTGAGGAACTTTCCGTTTTCTCTCATTCAGAAAACGAAGAGAGGAAATTCATTTCGAGCGGAGGTTCTCTTTCGAATTGGTACTAATCACTTCCCTTTCTGCGGTTCACCCTCCTCGGTTGTTCGGCACTCGACATCATTTTTGACAGCATGGGAAGCGTCTGGCAACCTTGTCAGTCAGTCGGAGAGCTCCAAGAGTGCCGCTGCCATCATCGTCGAATCAACTGGTATCTGAGGCGGCAACAATCTTCCAGGTTGGGTTCACCTCCCAAAGGAAACGAAGCTTCGTGAAGGTTGTTGGTTGATGGGGTAAATATCTGAGGAAAAAGGGAGAAACAAGTGCAATACCAGTGTAGGTGTCTCCTAGGTGCTTTCAGTGAGACGTAAATAGAACACGAGAAAGTCAGCCAATGATCTTACGTATCAACTATAGAGCAACATTAGAAAAATTAGAAAAGTATTATTAAGCAAAGTTCATTGAACCGTGTATATTTTTAGCATCTAAATTTATTAAATAACTACGTTGTCTAATTAGAGAGAAAAATTGAATGAAAATAAAATCACTAATCGATTTTATCTTTTTCTTTTACAATCGATTTGCTTCAATCTTCGCTCTTTTATTTAATTTTTCGTACAGTCTTTGTCAACCTCTTTGTCAATAGATATTTTTCAACTCGAATTTTAGAGAATAAAATAAAAATTAATTGTAGACACAGGCCATCAAAGGCGCAGTACTTTCCAATGTAGCCCAATAAACATTAAAATAAAAAATTAATTAGGTTTTCATTCTTTTCTCCAGTGGCCAATACTGATACGAAGAATTCTGGCCATTGACATGAAATCGGATAGATTGATGACAGTAAGTATAAGAGATGAAATAAATGTTGAGATTCATCTGGTAGATTGCGCAAGATATTTAAAACATTCAGTCAATCGCTAATAATGAATTCTGTATAAAAATATAAAACAGCCATTCACCATTCACTTCTGGTAGAGTAAATCTGTCGTACGCCCTAAACTAACGAAAGTTACGTTGCCTTAAATATGACACTCATTAAACAACGCTATGAAATATATTGACTATAAAAAGAAAGAGGAAAACCTTTAACCACAAACATATCCGAGATATTAAACACCGGGAAGTATTTCGAAGATTATGCCGTATACTTATTGAAGATTAACTGAACCTGAGAATCTTTCCTTATTTAGGACTGAATTTTTTTTTATAAATATCTTTTGCAAATATCTTAGAAAACCATAATTACCAGAATAAAAACGAAGATTTCTAAATCATAAGTGACGATAGGATTTTTTTTTTTTTAGAATTCATTGTAATCCAATACGTCCATCCAGAGCCTGTATGACCTGAGGCCGACGAGTTGGGTCTCTGGATGGACCTGGATTAACGACTGCTGTATGATGGTCACAGCAGCTGGGGGGGGGGGGGTGAAGATCCTGAGTCCCTGATCAGTCGCCCATCCAGTGACTAGCCGTGCCTAATGTTACTTAACTTCACTGAAGTTGTGTTTCAGTGAAAGCCCACCAGGCCACGGCCTCCCACTGTTAATTCAGCATTTTGATTAATTCTCTATTTAGCGAAAAATATTAAACGAAATTTGCGTGCTTGGTTTTAACCTTAATGCTCTTGCCATCTGATGGAATATTCTGTAACCAATTAATATGTTGCCATAGTTCTAAAGACTAAGTGACTGCCACCCTCACAACTCCGACCCCACTGGGACAATTTGACCCAATTTCACTCTTTTACACATCTAAACAATACATAGATCACTTGGGCCCCTCTAACTCAGACTCCCGTAATTCCGACTCCTGTCGACCAATCAAAACCAAACTAATTAGTGAAGCTATACATACCCATAGTAAGCAACAATCCGAATTTCAATCTTCTACCTCAAAAAATGCATAAATTGTAAAACGGACGGACAGACGGACATTGTAAAACCAATAAGCGGACATTGTATTTAAATGTTTCCTTATATTCTTGTTGCTAATTGCTTTCTTTTAATTGCTTCTTATTCCTTTTAGGCTAAGATTTCTCGAAAATATTTTGTGCAGGGAATCAGTGGTTGGTCGGTTGGTTTATTAGAATTTTTGGCGTCGACTACTAAGGTCATTTTGCGCCTTTAACACAAGGTATATCTGTACGCAGCCCAGGACAAACCCAAACATCCATGCCCATGGCGGGATTCGAACAAACGACCAGGTGGATTAGAGAACTAGAAGCCAACGCCCTAGCTCTCTCGGCCACCAGGCCGGCATGAAATAAGATGGCGCTGGAGTTTTAAATTCGTCTTGAATTCATTTTCTTGAATCTTCGAAAATCGCTTGTGTCGAAGCGTTTCTTAAAGCAACATCAAAATAACATCTTTAGAGCCAAGTTAATGCGCAATTAACTCATTTGCTTATTTCAAGCATGGTAAGATTGTATTCCACATGAAATTCCAGCGCCACCTTTGGTCAAAAATGTAACTAATATAAAAAAAATATTTTTCATTATAAACAAAAATCCTCCGTGTTTCTGAGCATTTCTTTGCAAACCGGATCGTTTTATTGTAAATAGTTTAATAACTATAAGGTTTTAAAAAGTCTACTGACTTTTGAATCACCCGGTATATGATGTAGCCACAAGTTGTCCGATTATTTCTCGTCGAGATATTCGAACTGATTTCATTAACTCCCAAATGTTGTTCGGGGTTAAATTAGTTTATTCGATCGTCTTTGTCGGCTTTAATCCTCAACCTCTCATATTTTTTAGTCTGATATAACAAGATGAATATACGTGTAAAAGGCAATTTTTGTAAGACCAATAAATATGTATGCGAAAAACAGATAAAATATTATCACCATGCTTTGTATTATTTAAGGTCCTAGAATGTTTTCTTGATGTAATTAATATAAATGTAAAGTGGTAGCCTATCTCGTTAATCCAAACTTCTTTAGTCCAAACATTCCAATGATCCGAATTGATATTTGAAATAATTTTTTTTGTTATTCTATGAATTTTTTTTCTTGCGTAAAAGACGTGATAATTTTTGCGCAAATTAAGATATTTAGTACAATTTTATGTAATCAGAATCCTCAATATTAGAGGCAAATGAATACAAAATTTTTTGCTAAAATAAATTTGTGTGCCGCCTTCGTGGCCAAGAGCTTGTCCCTCTGGATACCAATGATTAGCGGGTCTAATCCTACATTTGTTATTTTACGATCAAACCTGGAAGACCAACAAAAGTTATTAGGCTGATTCTTTGCTGGGTTAAATTTCAAATAGATGCAATGGTTATTTAACATCTTCGACACAGAAAAGATGAAAGAGAGAGAGAGATAAACTTCTATATTACTTTTTTCTATCAGTTGCTACATTTATTTTCAGATTTAAATTATGTGCCATTAATCCCAAACGCAAGTTCTTGTTGCCTCTTGGGAGAAATCTTGCTAATCCAAACAAGTATGATTTTTATTAGCTCGGGTTAGCGAGATATCATTATACAACACGATAACTACAATTACTAATAGCATTACACTTTTGAACGCATAATTAATTGCTGTAGCCTAAAGAATTAATTAGGTGTGTTTTTTACAATCTTAAAACTTTTTTTTATTTTTTAAGTTTTCATAAATAGTAAATGCGATAAATCACGTTTAACCTAAACTAATTTGACCTAGCCTAACCTAACCCAACCTAAACAGCGTTATGGTTCAAAGACAGTAAACAAGAAATGTGATTTCTTGCATGAGACTTCAAATAAAAGTAAAAATACTCTTTATCTCATTAACATCAGATAAAAGATTTTTACTCCTTGTTTCACTTACTGTAATTAAGAACTTAAAGTCTGCTATTCACAAGGTTGTTTTTTTAAAGTTTCCTATCTACGTTTTAAAGTTTTAAATTACATAATACAGTATCTACCTTTTTTTTAGCCGCACTTCATGAATATTCATTTTGTGTATCTTTTGTAGGTTTAGGTAAAAAAAAATAAATTAGCACTTAAATTAAAACTTTGATTTCAACAGTGACATAATTCAGGAAAAATTATCTGGTATTTGAGAATGTGAATTTATTATAACATTACTCTTTAAACATAATGTTTATTATTTTGAATAATTTTATATTCCTTATTAATGATAAAATAAAATAAAATAACAGATGTAAATTCACCAATGTTGATCTCCAAACCAACCAAACCATTTTCGTGTTATAGCATCATATAGGGATATGTAGAATTAGCCTGCATTTTAAAATCCTTTAGAAAAAATATATAAATATGAAAACTAAGTTGTAAATTGCTATTTAAGTAAACTAATGTATAGAGAGAATTTAAAGAAATAAATTTGAATAACTGAAAGGTTATATGGAGAGGGAAGTTTTTCTTTATATATATTCCCACATAATGTTAAACGAAGTGAGCCTCAATTACTGAAGCGTTATGTATAAGCATCTATTATTTTTCATATTCAATTACCAAAGCGTTTCTACGTTATAATCTATTATCGAAGCAAGGTATTAACTATTACTAATTAGCAATATGTCTCACAGTAATTAGTTTTAGATACTATTAAGCCTAACAGCAATAAGCTCTTGATACAAATAAGCTATGGATAACAATAGTTCTAACAACTCGTGAGACAAGCTGTTACGACTTGTTTGATATATTATATGTCATTTCTTAGCATTGAAGGATGCAAAGGTACCATATGTACCATTAAAACACGTACTACTAAACAATTCCCGCTATCATTATTTACGCGTTATATTCATTCATGAGACATCCTTACATGTACACGTGCCACTAGACCAATATCTGCTATCAGTAGTTACTCTTATATATTCGTTCATGAGACATCGTGTCGATTTGTTTGATATATTATTTGCCATATATGGTTATAGGAAATTTTTAAGGGTATCATAATAGTGTGATTAGAGCACGTGCCATTAGAGCACGTACCTATTCCGGCTATCTCACGTGCTCGTTGCATATTAATGGATTGGTGAAAACAGAGTATGAAAAAGTTAATTCGTTTTCAAGTTATCGTAATAAATAATAAGCTCCCTACGAATAAACAAATTCTTTTGATTTAGAGACCCGTCTGCCCCTTCAATAATCGTCAATCACGTGTATCCTGCACGGGCACTATCTCATTAAAGTTAGAGCACGCGCAGAGCCGAACCGATGTGCTTAGCACGCGTTTTCCCCAATGCAAAGATAATTCGTGTCTTCCAGCAATTCAATACATGCACTTTCTCTATTGCAACGCAATGCATTGTTGGAATTGTGTCTACAGACAGACGGACGGACAGCTGGACAAACCGATCACATAAGCACATTTCTACGAAAATGTGCTAAAACACACACACAAAAAAAATTATGATGTTTTATAGTTGAAACTGATGCTGCTAGAAGAACTGGTGGAGGATGTGATGACTGATAGCTAGTGACTGGAACTTAGTATTGTGACAGTTGGATTGAAGTAGGAGACCAATATGACATGAAGAAAGTTGTACAATTTTGAAAATTCCAATTAAATACAATACAATAACGTTTTCAAGAAACAGTTTTCTCATCTTCAGTTTGAAATTTTTGAAATGAATTTAAAATAGAATGGATTATAACAATAACATTAGTTGAATTAGTTTGTCTTTTGTTGAAATTGTATTGTTGTGAATTAGTGTTGTTATATTGATTTATGTAAGAGTAATCTCCATTTGTTATTGATTTTTGTTGATGGTTTTGCTAAGTTGTTGTTATTACTTATAATGTTTATTGTTTCTTTTATTAGTATTTTTTTGTAATTTTTTTCTTTTTTGATGATTTTTATGTAGTGTCAATCTGGTTGGTGATTATGTTGTAGGCAGTAGTTAATCAGGTGGTTGTTTTTGTCTTTGTTCCTGTATGCTCGTTCATGTTCTTTTATTCTTGTTACTGGTTGCCGTTTAGTTGTCGTGTGTAAATGTATTGACAGTTTTTGCATGGTGTTTGGTAAACTATGTTATTAATGCTCCATTTTTCTTTGTTTAATATAGCTTTGAAATTTATGTTTGTGCTTATTTGATTTTCTATGATTATTATATTTATATTTGTAATTGCTATGATAGATTTGGTTATGTTAATTGTTATTTTTAGTATTATTTTGTTATTTGGTATCATTTTTAGTATTATTTGTTATTTTAGTATTATTTGTTTTAGTATCTTTTTCTGTTTGGGAATGTTTTTTATTGTATATTTTTTTTATTTTAATTTGGTTATTTTTTTGTCTACTTGTTAGAGTTTTCTGATTATTTGTAAAAGAGTCTACGGCCTAGTAAATACAATATCTTTGGTCAAACATCACGATCATGGACAAAAGAGAAAGAGGCGACACGCAGTTTATAAAATGAACTTCCGTGCCTGGTGTTTGGTAGCCAAACGTAAACTGTTTTCCAGTAATTTGTCTATAATTGATATAGGATATTTGTTTTTAATGAGATTTATTTTTAGTATTTTCAATTTCTCAGAGTTGTATTTAGGAGTGTTTAGATTTTTTATTCTTTTTATGACTTTTTATATGATGTTAATTTTGGTGTGTTGGTTGTTGTGAAAAATTATATGTTATATTGATGCCCTTTGTGTGTTTTCATTTATTGTGAAATCTAATTTGTTATTCTTTCGTATAATGCCTAAATCTAGAAATTTGATTTTGTTGTAAACCATGTTGTTTGTGGTGAATTTTAGTGGGTACTGTTCTTGTTATCATTCAAAGATCAACATTGGTGAATTTATATTTGTTACTTTTTTTATTTTATTTAATTAATTAATAAGAAATATAAAATCATTTAACTCATTCAAAGTAAATTACTTAAATTGAAATTTCACAAGTTCTGATATCGCCGACACAATATTTCATTAGATACCAAGAATTCTGTTGTTTGTAATGTGTTCATAAAATTATGGTGTGTTTTATCACCTGTGTGAGACACTAGGTATTTGGAAAACATACTTCATATAGAGATTTTTTCCCCAACGACCTGAAATACAATGGAATATCGCCGGTCCAAACTAAAACCACATGATCAGGGTTAGCCTCTTCTTAAGGGGCTAACCAAATTAAAGAAAAATTAAGATCTTTAGTTTTTTAAAAAGTGGCTTCTGAATGTCCGATCATTTTCTAGAAATACAGCCTACTGTACCGCGAAAATATACGTCATTTTTCCATAAAAATATATGTATTTCTTTGCTATATATCAGGTAATTTCCTCATATGATTTGCTCATATACTTCTGCTTAATTTAAACATCCTATGAAATATATTTCAACTAACCCTTGCGAATATACTTCTTAGATTGATACTTCAAGGATAAATTTATTTACTGCTAAGATAGAATTTCAATTTTCGATTCTTAAAAAAAATTAATTGTTCCATATTTTTAAAGTAAATCACCCAGAATTAATTTAAAAATTTCGATATTGAATTTTGTTCAGATCTTACTATATTCAGTCTTACTGCAAACGCTTTTAATCTTCCTTCAAATTAAAATCCCACAAAATTATGGCATATAATATTTATTGGAAGACCTTCATCATCCATTTGTCATGGAAACCCGTGACAGTCATTTTCAGTCGTTATAGCAACACAGTGCTTCTGAAAACTTCTCCATTAACTTGGCACGTGTTTATAGATGATTGTCTATTTATGAAAGCAGAAGCGGCGAGATAAAAATTGGTGTTCATAAACATGTTATACTAAAATTTAATACTATTGCAAGAATAATAAGGGTACTTTTGACAATTGATTAAAGCTCATAGCTAAGACGATCATTTATGATTGGTAAAGTAAAAAGTGCGCACGTACTATTTTATAGAACTATTATTTTATTTAATTACAATTTATTTTCTCAGACGAAAGGGTTTCACTCTTTTAATGAAAACTGTTTAAAAGCTCCAGCTGCTAAGGGGCTTAAACCGGTGTTACGAAATGTTTCGTGAGAAGGAATTTGAAAGACAAATCACTTGTGGAATTGGGTAAAAGCCTTTGCTTCTTCTCCCGTACGTCTAGACAAAGGATATCGAACACCAAAGGAGAGGAATTTGCAAGGAAACGAACGTCATTCGCCCAATATTTAACCGAATTAAGGTATTAACCAACATCAAATTTATTTTAAATAAGCTCTAAATGTTAAGTAGCAGATTATAGTGAATATGGTCATCACTCTAATGTCATATCCTGTTAAAGCTTATTCCAAATCATTGCCAAACGGAAATTAACAATACACCGACCTCGAAGCTCTCCATGTTTAAAACTTGTCTTATTAAATTATTCTAATTTACGGATGGTATTAGTTCTGTCAAGAATAGATTCAACTCGATTCGCTCCGACATTGGCCCTGGCGTGATATATAGTTCGGTTATTTAATAACTTTTCATTTGCTTCAGAAAGGGGGAATTAAACCGGTTGGTGTGAATGCAACCGATCGAAACAAAGTGTAACCGGTTCAGACTGAGCATTTTGGATTAGATTTCTTAGTTAAATAATCAGCATCAGGAAATTTACTGATTAAATTTTAATAATTCTCGAACCATTTGAGCATTAACCATCAAGATTAAGTAGAGAATGATTAAATCTTAAATAAAGAATTCATTATATTCTATCTGTAGCTCATATGTTGCACGTATTAAGCGAAATTCATTTAAAAATTCATTAATGCTACTTATAAAATAACGACAATGGGCATATCAAAAGGCACTGACATATATTCCGTGGGTTAATTTATTATCATTGCATTCAAACAGGCCAGGTTGCGGGATTTTTCCTTCTCTTTTCTGTTTGTAATTAATCAAAGTTCATTTAAAATGGTATAATGTAATTCAACAAATTAAAATTTTCACCAAATGATTTAGCGCTTAGCATGGGAAAAATTAGATGGATGCTAGCTTCAAAACTTAATTATTCCGATCTTGATGAAATTTTGCATACTTGACCTTCAAAGCATGAGGAAGGTCACTGTCTACCTCAGATTTCAAAAAAATAAATCGATGTTCATTATCAAAAATAAATCGATGTTCATTATGATGGCAAGGCATATTAATGAGAAATATCTCATGACCAACAATGCAAGGCAAAGTTTGTGCAACAACAGTTATCAACAATGGTATCAACACGCAATTCACAAGCACTATATGCAGGGTTCAACAATATGTATCTCATGACCAACAATACAAGGCAATGTTTGTGCATTATAAATAAGATTCAGTTTTTGATAATACACAGAATTCCTGTTATTCAGGCTTTTCTTAGAAATGAGAATCCTTAGTACTTAACAATGTCTTGAAAATCATTAAAAATGATCATTAACTGGAGATAATGAGTTAGCAGACTATTAAGAAAGAGTGAAAGACAATAGAGAAAGCACTCCTTTAGCTCCGTGCTGTATTGAACAAATGGTAGGCATGTCAATAGAAGAGTCTGCGACCGCTAGACTACAAGAGTTGATGAATGGCCAAGTTTTCTTCAAGACATCGAGAGCAGAGTGGAATTTGCAACAACATCAAGTGTACATCTGAAATAAGATTATGTAACTAAGAAATTATTTAGGCTAGCTGTGGCATACTTGGAGACTCCATCTATTGTGAGGATTTAAAATTTTTTCGAATTTTCATTATGAATTTTTACTATATTAATTCTAAGCGTTTTCATCTGTTTATTTTTAAGATATTGCAAATTTTAATCCAAAAAAAAAGAGAAAGAATGCCACGGCGGGATTATCACCTAGCTTATTTGGTAGCACAGCAGATCCAAATATTTCATAAAAAATACATTTTGACTATATTCTGTGTGAATGTGAATATTCTGGAAACTGAGATGCTGATAATGCGATGATTGAACGTTCATTTCCAAGAATTATTAATAATGAGCATAAAATGATGATGCAGTGACAGGACATAAATAAGGCAGCATCTATTGAGGAGGCAAAGGAATCACACGTGTCTCCCTTGAGCTCCCTATCAAACGTCCAGAGGACTGGCAAAAATTTATGTGTCTGGAAAGGAAAGAGAAAGAACGAGTAACTGGTCAAAGAAATTCTGCAGCTAAAACAGAAAAAGCTATACGGGCAATGGAAATATCTGAACAACGGGAGTTTCGAATAGAGCAAGAAGGTATAAGAGCTTCTACGTCAAGGGCAAGAAAAACTTGGGTCTGAAATATCCAGTGATGTTCCCTGGTGGTGAAAATGGATATCATTTTAATCTGAGGCAAGTTAACAAGAGGTTAAATAATGTCCCGGTATATCACCTAGAATTCCTGTTTTTCGGATTTTTCTAAGAATGTATAGTCCCTTCGCTCTGTGTTTTATTGATTGATTTATTATTTAACCAATTTGGAGTTATAATTTAACCTCTTGAGATTGTTCTGCTTACCAACAAGTGTAATTATCCCGGGAAACGGCGGGCCCTCTGCTAGTCTACAATAACTGCTGAAATTACTACCACCAACTAGTATGAGTTCTTGTCGTTGACTGCCGAACTCTTTCAAAAACATCAAGAGGTTGTTCCTTATTGCATTTCAACCATTAACTATCCGATTTCTCAAATCGTCTACATTTTCCACCGGAACAGTTAAAACTAACGACTTCAGATGGACACATAGAAAAATTATACAAGGCCCGAGAATTGAGCAGGCTATAATTGAGATCTACCTCGACCAATCCAGTGGCCTTGATGTATTGCAACTTATCAAGCACTTATTTAAAAACTCGGTGAGCAACCACACAAAACCTCGGTGAAGCACCATCGGGTATAAACCCATTACATGTCTCATTGCCAATGGTGTGAGTGTAATAAGAGCCGTTTTTAATATTCCGAATTTTGTTAAAATATACCAGTACTAGGATGTTGTTCTCGGCGCAACCGAGCAGAGGCAATAAACAACATCGAATCATTTACTTTTGTTGCGTCATTTACTTTTGTTGCATCACTTACTTTTGTTGCTTCACTTACCAATGAAAACCCGGATTTGCATGATATGGCAGACTGACGAAGCACTTTATATATTAAGATTGTTTTTATCGAAAACCCTTTGTCGCCTTGTATTTTCGAAACAAATCGGCATTCCGAAAATCACCAAAGGACAAAAGATTCTTAAATAACCCAAAGACTCACCCATTTAATTTTGCCGTATGTTTAATAAGCATTCTTTATACGGAGTGTTTCAAAAACGTGTACGCACTTCAGCAAAAGAAAAAAAAACTATATAAAAGTTGTAAAACAAAATTCATACAGACATCAAGGAATGAATATAATTCATCTTTGACTCTGAAGAACTGTTATCACGTAATCTCCTTCGTGACTGTTATCACGTGTATGTAGCAATGTGCTCTATTCTGATCGGAGTCCTCTTCATTCAATAATCTAGGGATGTAAGCTTTCGATTTTGTGGTTACGGTAAAAGTTGTAAAAAATATCTAGTAAAGTGTGTTTACATTTTTTTGAAATACCCTGTTTTTTAATTAATCATATATGAAGAAAATATATTTCTAAAACAACATCAAAAGAACAATTATAAGCTAACTTACAGAAAGTTTGCTACACTATCTAGCCAAAAGTAATCGGACACTTTCGATTTTAGAAGTTTTGTCGAATATCTAGAAAAATACTTGACGAAATATCCTGAAATTTCAGCGGTGTAAAGAGGATGTTACACCTCATATATATATTTCAGCGAAGGTTTTGTCCCGAAGGCAAATAGGGGACCAGCAACGAAGTGAACCCAAAAAATAATGTTTGGGATCACCCTGTAAAAAATGATACTTGAAATACGTTGGAGCTGTAGCATATGGTTATGAGGCTTCTTTTATTTATCTGTGTTCATTTGTATGAGAATAGCAAATATATTCATGGAGATAAAAAGGTTTCTTTAAAAAAGTCGAAATGTTTTCGTAAGTATTTTATTTATAACATTGCGTTAATGCCATATTCAGGAAACTTGACAAACTACAGTAGAGACAACACCCTGCAATCAGAATACTAAAATATTAAATATTTGATGAAATATGAGCATTTTTACAAAATAATGTTTAACTAAGCATGCGCAAGGGTTACCAAAATGTCTTTTGCATAATTTATTAGCCAAATGTATAGAGCTACTCTTATGAAAACCCCAAGCAAATATCGTGAAAATTCAGAAAGATGTCTTCAATTGAATGAGTTAAATTTCAGTTGCTCTCAAAAATAAGCAAAACGATATGGAGTTTTCTCCAAATTTTTATTTTTGGATCGGAACCAGCATAAATGTATTCTCCTTTTGATAAAATTAAGGCATAGTGACCTTATATTGAGTTCATGTCAGCGTAAGAAAAAGAAACTGTTACTGGTGTCCGTCCAAATACAAAAATTTGGAGAAAATCCCTTATCGTTTTTGTTTATTTTTGAGAGCAACTGAAATTCAACTCGTTCTATCGGCGATATCTTTCTGAATTTTCACGATATTTGCTTGGTCTTTTTGTAAGAGTAGTTCTATATATTTGGCTAATAAATTATGCAAAAGACATTTTGATAACGCTTGCGCATGCGTAGTTAAACATTATTTAGTAAAAATGCTAATATTTCATCAAATATTTAATATTTTAGTATTCTGATTGCAGGGTGCTGTCTCTGGTGTAGTTTCTCAAGTTTACTGAAAATGGCATTGCATTAGATTGAAAACCTTGCATGTTATAAACAAAAAGCTTACGAAAACATTTCGACTTTTTTAAAGAAACCTTTATGTCTCCATGAATATATATGCTATTCTCATACAAATGAACACAAAGATGCCTCATAATCATATACTACAGCTACAATGTATTTCAAGCATTATTTTTTACAGGGTGATCCCAAAAATCCTCATTAGGTGTAACATCCTCTTTACACCCCTGAAATTTCAGGATAATTCGTCAAGTATTTTTCTAAATATTCGACAAAACGTCTAAAATCGAAAGTGTCCGATTACTTTTGGCTAGATTGTGTACATCATATTTCATTAAAAGCAATATGTGAAAACATAAGGAAAAAAACTTGATTTTTTAGAAAATTATTTCTATCAAATTGGAATAACTTTGGCTGATAGATTATTTTGTATTGTAATATTGTAATATAGAATAACTATCAAAGTTTTTGTATTGTAATATTGATTATTTTTAAATTCAGTGAAGTCCAATGGTAGAGAAAAATGTTTCATTTTCTCAGAAAAATGAATTTAATACTTATTTGTTTTTTAATTTCCGTAATATTTCTCCGTGGAAACAAACTAATTTTTAAAGAGATAATCTCGGTTTTCGTTTTGTTGCCTAACGCCATCGATTTTTGAATTCAGGGAAATAGAAATGAAGTATGGGAAAAATTACATTTATTTGTGATGTCTTTATCGAATGAGTAAAAACATTTTTTTAATCTTAAATTTTTAAAGAGATATAAATATTATTTATTAAAAGTATAATATGATTTATATTGCTGCTAGATAACTATTCGAGAATCTTCGACAGTGAAAGATGCGTAAGTCCGGGTAGCAACGACGGAGAACTCAGAAATTTGATTTATAGAAGGGTCAAGGCCTTACAACCACATTTTTTATATTTATGAAATAGCGACAGAAATAAAAAGTTCTTGACTGAAAGGATAAAAGAATTTTAGTGTTAGGTCTATTTATCATTTTTCTATAAATTCTTTGAAGTCGAGAGGAGATCAAAATATCAATAACGTTTTCATTTTTCCCATTAGGAAAACTTTTCGTCGTAAATTGGAGTTGCATTTATAAGGCTTTATTGCAGAAACTTTAACAGTCCAAAATCCAAACCTTTTTTTTAAGTTAAGCAATTTACGAGTATTTTCCACGATACAATCATTTCAATATTTGATTTTTGTTTCTTTAAAAGACAATTTTCCATTCATGAATGCTTATATGTGGATCAATTTTCCATTCCTATGGCCCATTCATTAGGCAACGCTAAAGTGGCTTCGACCGCTTCCAAATAAACTTCTCGGAAGAAGGTAACGATATCGTCAGGAATCTATTCACAGGATGTTTTCAAAAGGATCAGAGGGAGTTCCTAAACTCGTACTGTGCCCGGAATGCCAATTGAGGCGTCCGAAGGGAACCTTATTTGAAGACCTCTACTGAGTGGGGCTAGTTTGTAAAGAAAAAAAACTGCGTGAGGGGTTTTTCAAAATGTCTCTCAATTTTATCTGAAACCGAAAAGCCTCCTTGGAATTCATAAATAAATTTTGCTAGACTATTTTTATCTGAGCGGAAACCTAGTTAACGACTATTCGGTTGTCATTTTTATCAGAAAGGCCTTTCTTGGATTTATTTTAAATAGAGAAATCTTTGATAATTTATTCAAACAAGCGAAGAAAAACAGCACCCAGAATAATACGTGAATTAATAAATACGAGGTGAAATTTAATCATTGATAGGTGAATTAATAAATACTCGAATAATCATTGATAGGTGAAATAGATTATCAGAGGCTTGTGCTTTTAGTTTACTATCGATATAACTTATTTTAATATTTTGATAAAACTTGCTTAATGACGAGCGCCGAAGAAGAGAATGATAAAAGAACGGGCTTAAAGATCAAATTTGGCAACTTTTTTAAAGATAGAATTTTCAATAAATCTGTAGAAGAGCTTGAAATCAAGATTACTGGTCCTCAACTATATTATTCATTATTTACAATTACTGAAAATGATATGAATTTATTACTTTTGCTTGGAAAATCGATTACTAGGAAAAATTTAAAAGTATATTTGAATGGCTTTAAAAATTTAATAATATGTGGCAGAACTTTACGATTATTTGAGGTGATGGAGCTACATAATGTCAGTGTTTATTACAACCCATGAAGTTGTATAAGGATTATTTTGATGTTATTACGTTTGGAATATATGCAATGGCACGGATGCTTGTATTGCATTTAACCAGCGTAGAGGACTATTGGCCAAATTTTCCTTCAAATTAAGTATGGAAAATTTGTAAGAGATCTCATCTTGCAGTGGATAGTTAATGAGCGTTACAATAATGATGATAACTTAAATTATTTACGTCATTGATAGCTACATTTACTTGTCAGTTATTTTATTCCGTAAGTTTCTCTGCTTTAGAAAAAAAAATGAAAATAAAAAAAAAAATTCGAATAGAACTTAACACTTCGTCCTACAAATTCTCTTTAGGGTTGGGATCAGCCGACTGAGTCGGACAAAGAAGTAGGTGGTAGTCAGAGTCATGTTCCCTAAATTATTTGAGACCAATCGAGCAGCGATGAGAGATTATATTCCCTTGTTGGAAGTGCCTCCTTTGGGGAACGCAATAGCCATTAATGGGTGCACCTGATCTGCAACAATAATGAGACTATAGTTGTTAATACCGGTAATACCAGTTTTCTGACAGAAAATCCATTTCGGTAATACTGATAATAAGCATCGGTAATACTGGTATTAAAATTCATAAAATACATTTTTTTTTTCAATTTTGTAATTTTTTTTTCTTTCCCTTTTTTCCTGCTTAGTTTTCTCTCCATTATAATAGAAAATAATTCTTCACTGCCCTCCCCGTCTTGTGCTGGAATTTAAACTTTCTTTTCCTTTGTTTATTTCTCACACCGCTTTAATATATAAGGAGCGTTCAAAAAGAAACGAGCCGTAGTCTGGAATGTGCAAACCGGTGACAGAATGGTTATATCGTTGCGTATGTAACAAAGAGTGGTTCCGACAAGAGCGCGGAAGTTCACAGTCCGCCGCTAGAGGGTGACGGTAGAAGTCACGTGACTATACAAAGAATACAGAAGCAAGCGTCAATCGTCCAACGGTCATTCGCGTTGTATAAGCAGTGAATAAGTGAAATGGAGCCGTCAAAAGAAGAGCAAAGAGGTGTTGTTCGTTTTCTGACAGCGGAAGGAGTAGGAGGAACGGACATTCATCGAAGAATGTCACAAGTGTACGGTGAACACTGCATGTCCCTTGCAAGGGTCAAGGTGTGGCACAAGCGGCCCAGGGAAGGACAGGTGTCGTTAAACGATGATGCACGGCCTGGAACACCAAACCGCATTAACGATGACATCGTCCAGCTGGTTGATGGACTCGTTACCCGAGTTACAGTGAAAGCCGTAGCCGCCGAGGTCGGATTGAGCGTTGAAGTGTTAACACAATCATAACGGAAAGACTAAACTGGCGCAAAGTGTGCGCCCAATGGGTGCCCCACAGTCTTCAACAACAACAGGAAGCATGTCGAATGGCCTACTGTCTTGATTATCTGCAGCGCTATTCCAGGAAAGGGAATGAGTACCTGGCACGAGTGGTGGTGGTGGCTGAAGATGAGTCTTGGTGTCATCACTTCGAACCACAATCGAAACGACAAAGTCTCCAGTGGAAGCATCCAGGGTCACCATCACCAAAAAAATCCAAGGCAATCCACACAAGTGCAGGAAAGGTTATGCTGACGTTCTTCTTTGACCAAGACGGCCCACTTTTGATAGACTTCCTGCAGCACGGGACAACAGTAAATGCCCAACGTTACTCGCAAACCTTGACCACTCTTTGCCAAGCAATCAAATCGAAACGACCAGGCAAGCTCACCCGTGGAATCATTCTGCTCCACGACAATGCACGACCTCATACGGCCAACACAATCACGGCACTCTTGCAGAAATTCAAGTGGGAGGTTCTCTCTCCCTGGGATTACGCCATTGGTTTCTGTTCCTAGGCCTCCGGCTCATTTCTTTTTGAACGCTCCTTATACTTAACCCCTTCTTCCGATGAGAGAAGCAGCCGCAACAGGCAGCACCGTAAGGGAGCGGCATAAGCATAAGGGGGTGGCATTTGCATAGACTTGCATCATCTAGAGAAAATCTACCACACGCCCCTGTTATATTTACATTTATATTTAGTAAAGTAATCAATAACCATCATGAGCCATGCTGCTTGAAGTAGGGTCGGAAATATAGGTAAAAGAAACTATCCGTAATGACTTGAAGTAACACAAAATACATTAGCAAAGAGTTTACAATTTAAGATGAATATTAGCAACTAACCACGATTAGCTGAATGGTTGAGTGACGATAATAATGAAAGTCCCACAACTGTTTAAGGTTCAGGACATTATCATGTGTTGTATAAATCAGTCAGAAAGCTTTTATTGAGGGTGAAATTTTAGAACAATCGCTTTTACAGGTCTTATAGCAATCCTAATTAGTGAATTAAGACCATTATTTCAACTTTCCACGCTTGTATGTGTTTACTTGGAAATACAGATCCAATTATGGAATACAGATACTTGGGATTATGCTATTTGAGCCATATTCTCTTTTGCCATCAACAGACGCAAGCGACCAGCTTCTTGTCGCCATTCAGGACATGTCCAATTTTGATGTTTTTTGTCCCATAGACTTATATTGGCTTTCCTATTTTTCTGTGATGGCAAAGACATCCTGGTTAGTCTCCTTTGGTTATAGCCAGTGATGGACAAGGTTGTGTGTTATTTTTTCCTGTATATGATTGTGGTATAGAGCTTTTATTCAATCATGTTTTGCCCTTATTTTGACGCAGGACAGAATGTGTGAGTCGTCTGTTACTTCTTTCATCTATAAACTTTTTCCGGGTAAATTTCCAGATGTTGCTTGAAGTTATTTTGCAGAACTGCATTCTCTCACAAGATGCCGATGCACGAGCGAAGCCGAAACTTTTAGTTACTTTTGAAAAACTCGAAGTGATTCTTCTTGAACAACGTTCATGCACGTGCGAAGTATTCAAATCCATAATCTTTCCTATGTTAAGACATCTTGTGCATTTTCGGTATATTTTCCCTATTCGTTATAGGGTAGATATTTAATAAAAATCATTATAACAAATCGGCCCACAGCTAACGCATGAGAACTGAATACGGCATCACAATATTATTTTCTAACTAAAAAAAACTACAAAATAAAACATTTCTTAATTAAAATTATTACCTTACCTTTTTTTTAAATGTTACATTTCGAGGGCTATACAATTACGATATTTTAGATAAAATATGAATATTAAAAATTCCTTATAACATTAATTTGTTTTTCTTCATATCTAAAAATTAAGATCAGCTGCTTCGTTTTTTTGTTCTTCCTATATCTTCAGGAATTCATTTATAGATTCTTGGATGGATGCCATTTTTCTGTGATGGATAAGAAATGAAATTCTCAAATATGAAAGAGATTGTCTTTATGAATTCATGTCTTTCATAGTTTTTTTTTCTTGAACGGTTTCTTCTTCATTCCGGTCTTATCTTCAGCGGAATCAATACTAAAGACAAACAAAGGATTATTTAGTTCATTAACTAGAACTATGAGAATATATTCTAAGTGATGGATAAAATATGGATGAGGAGGAATGAATAAAACGGATAAAATTCTAAGTGATAAAATATTAGAGGAATGGATAAAATAATGCCATCAGCGTCTCGCAAATGACAATATGAGTAGCAATATTAAGATTTTAAAGATTTTTAAATTAAGGGGACATAGCTTATTTAGTACAATCCTAGTTTGTCTTTTACGTATATGACGACATCCTTGATACTATTAACATTTTAACTGTATTAGACAGGTAGTGTATATGAACTTGTTCAAAGTAAATATGTCCATTGCATTTCCAAAAAAAATTAAGAAAATGTACATTCATTAGCAAAACAAAACTTATTACGCATTCATCAATTAAGTTTTGCAGACGAGTTCAAATGACATTTTTCATAGTTGGTATATTTTTATCTGAATTAAAATAATTCTTAAAATGATATTTGAGGAGTTAACAAAGAAAAGATAATAAGTCACAAAAATCCAATTTTTACAGGAGAAGCAAAATATTGTTTTCCAAACTCTAAACTGAATAATTTTATTGCAAAAACATCTCCAAAAGCACGATAAAATAGCTCGAGTATAACATAGAAATATAGGATAATTGCTCATTGTTAATTTACAGTTAAAAACGAAAAATCCATTTATTTTTACTTGTTACGTTTTCCATGTCAACGACAGATTTATTTTGATTTTTCGATTGATTTAAAGAAAAAAAGGTCAAAATCATATAAGAAACATTACACTTTTTAATGTTATAACCCTGTCAAATGCATTCTATGATGAAAAGAATTCCATTATAAATATTTTTAATGCAAATGAAAGATCACATCAAATACTTCTTTAATGCATCAGTAAGTAATCAAATCCAGTAAAACAAATATTATTAATCATCGAACTTATTAGGAACTTATGATAATACCGTACAAATGTTTAAATAGTTTAATGTGAAAGAAATTTTAAAAATTTAATGTATAAAACGTATTTTATACGCATTGACGTTTAAAATTTAAAGATTTTTGATTAGATATTTTGAACTTAGCATTTGCTTTTGAAATTTTTATTTATTTTGTAATGCTCGTCTTATTAAACGGAATAAATCTTTATATTACGGAAATGAAAACAATTTTATGGTAATTAGAGTTTGTTTTAACTTTTTCCTTCTGCACGCCAAATGGTGCTACATAGTTAAACGGCAGTGAATGAAACATTCAGGCATTTTACGTCCAGAATTTATATGGCGAATTTACATACAGCTCTTATTCCATTCGGAAGGCTCTGTAGGTCGAACGCAGAACAATCCTATAGTTCAGATAAAGGGAAACCGCTCAGAAAGTTGTAGTGCTTCAGATAAAGGGAAGCCGCTCCTACCCACAATAGTTATTCATGATAAATCCTATGTTGGTGTCTTAATTGTAAAATATAATATTTCAGAAATAATATAAAGTTAAATCAAAGTTTTAATAATAAAGTTTATGCTCAGAAAAAAGAAAGTAATTTATGATATTTCTTATACAGGGTGTCTCCTCTATAGTAAATTATAAAATACAAATCTGACAAATTACTTTCAATGCAACAATTATTGTGAAGAGTTTTTATGGGTATTCCATTTCCAATAAAACCAATGCCATTTTCGAATATGGAAGACAACATTGAAATGTGCAATGGAAACTGCTATTTTTAATGGTATTTTCAGAATGTACACAATATTTGAGAAATGTTTTTTCTTTGTAGAGTTTCAATTGATCCAACCGTTTAGGAGATAGAGGCTGTAAAAGTGTTGCCTGTTTGGGTTTAAAGCAAAGGCAAAACACAGAAATAGACTGCGCCGTTGACTTTCATCACGCTAGATGCGCGTCAAATGACTTTCAAAGACTCAAGTGAAATTCTAATGAAACAGTTACTAAAAAGGACATTCAACAAAATTTGAGGATTCTAGGAGTCAAAAATAGTGGAGATAAAGCTACATTACAAAAAAAGCCTAATTTTTACATGAATAATAAAATAATATAATAAAAATTTGCATGTAAATAATTCTTTTGCTTTAGCTTAAACACGTGGATAGATAAAAATTTGAATAGGGTTTTACTTAAAATTTTTAGTAATTCAATATTTCCCTGTAGTCATAGTCATTTTTAGTAATTCAATATTTCTCATCACTTTATCCAAACTTGCTTGATGAATTTTTATCCTAGTGCAAATTTTTAATGACACAAGTAAAGACCGTTTCGAAACGCGCATTTCGCCGCTAGATGGCAGAGCAACGCTACTTCCGTCCGCCATTATGAGATGTTGATTTTTAGACATGGTGTAAGATTAGGAGGTGAGGAAATTGCGCCCGATATAGCATGTTACTTAAACCATGGATGAAGGAAAACTGGATCGAAAACTCCAATGCGTCGCGCGTGAGTTTTTTTTCAGTGTCGCCACCTAGGTATTTGCATTCGTACTAACGCACTAAGCAGACGACAAAGCAAATTTGAAAACATGACCACGCCGGGCGGACAGAAATTGCGAGAATAATCGTCGAAATAATCCCAAGCTATAGTTTTTCCGCTTTCCAAAGGACACGGAAAGGTACTTATTATTGTATTACTTGTATATTATTGTATTATTCGTAAAATAATATTGCATAGTAATATAATTAAGTAGGGACTGGAGTATAAGAATATTTAGCTTTTATAGATGCATTACAAATATAATGTTCGCAAAATAGGGATGGAAATTTGAAGAAAGTCTTCATCCTTCTGATTTTAAGGACGAATTTCTGTAAATTAAAAAAAATGCTTTGATTATTATAAATCGAGTAATAGTTTTTTATGGATGAATAGTTTGATGCATTTTCTAACTAATGCATACTAGCTGACTATCTTGTAACAAGGAATATGTGGTCATGATAAAGAAATACACTTTGATTTGCACATTACTAAAATTTGGTTTTAGTCCGTGAGTTTGCTAATAAGCCACATCCTGATCATATCTTTGTTATATTGAACGTTGATGTTTAAAAAATTTCAGATGCCGAAAATGGATAGTCAATTCTCGGAGAATAGACCTGAAGAATAGAGAAAAGGAATTGAAACAAAAACGAAAATCAAAGAAATTAATAAAGCTAAAACATTTATAAAATTATGGTCAAATTAATCATACAAAAAAATGAGTAATCACATTCAGTGATTAATGAAAAATGAATAAATAGTGAACATTTATGCCAATATCCTATTTCTTATGGTGTTATATGAATTATACAACAAGTTTCTCCACAATCAAATTTATTTTAAAATTTGAAAACACTCCAACAGTTTAGTTTAAATAAGTAAACATAAAAAATAAAAATGATTTAAAAATTTCCAGCCCCTTCCCTGTTGACAAATGCAATTAACCCATCTCTTAATTAATTTGACATACGGATTTTCAAATCCATTTTTTTTTAAAGTCTACGTTTAGGTTTTATATGAAATTTCTAATACACTTAAACTTTCTTAATGTATTAATTTCAACCATATTCATAACTTTTTAGATTCAGGAAACAACAAACAAACAAGCGCGAGAGTCTTTGATTGGTTTGTTATTTAATTAAAGAGATTAATTGAATTAAAATAAGTTTCACTCAAATCAATTAGATATTAATTCACGGAACGACTAAATAGGATTCAGGGAATAAATATTAATATTCTTTGACTAGATTAAGGCAATTCTTAAAGTAAAAGTTTGATTAAAACCGATAAAAATTTCCCGTGTCGTCTGCTTAGGTGAGTTTGTACGACTGCAAATAACCAGACGGCGCTCTTTTGAAGCCCTCACTTACAGAAACAAAGAAGTTTTCGATCCAGTTTTCCTTCATTCATGCTTAAACGTAAGTAGTTCGCTACGTCAGCTAGTGGGAGGCGCTGCATGTCTAGAGTGCTATTGGATGCTAAAAGCTACAGCTGAACTATGCGTTTCTTGTTTTATTAATGTGTAAGATGGATCGTAAAATGTACGAGAAAAAGTGGTATGGTATAATTTAACATCCTTTCAGCAGATAACAAATTTTTATGCAACTGATAGTTATTTTGAAAATAATAAATATTTTCTCGTATTTTCGAAGCCATGTTTACCAAATATTATGTGGCTAAAGATGAATGGCTTGAGGATACAAATGTGAATTGATATTTATTAAATTTTATAAAAATTCGCCAACTTTAAAAATCTAAATTAAAAAAGTATAAACCCCACCATTGTCAAAATTTTAAACCACTTCCAAAATTAATCAATTTAAAAAATTTATAATCATTAGAATATTTTTAAAAAACTTTTTCTTAAACTTGCAAATTCTTTATAATTTTTAAATGGGCAATGGTATTTTTGATATCAATTTTAAAAAAGGTTTTTAAAATACGCTGATGATTATTTACAGTTTTTAAAATTTGTAATTATTTTTTAAAAAATATTTTTGGAAGTGATTTGATTTTAATTGATAGGTATTTTAAGGTCAGTTATTTTGAAAATACAATTTTCACGTGTTTTCTGAGTCACGTTTACCAAAATTATCTGGCTTTTGGGTGAAATATTAACTTGTAACTATTCCTTTGGGTCATTAAAAATAACAAATTTTGTACGTTTTATCTATCTGAAAAATAAAATGAACACTATAGTTTTTTGAAAAAGTTAACGAGTTTTTAAATGAGGGCATAGAATTTAGTTGTCTTTAGTAGTCGGTTATTAAAGAAAAAAAACGAGAGTTTCATGAATTTTGCGGTATAAATATTTCTTATTCATAAAATAAAAAATGTTAAATGCGAATAACACAAGATGAAGGAGACAGAATATAAGGGTGAGTCAAAAGTCTGTTACCCTCCCTTAACCCCATACAATATCAAAATGAGTGATTATACAATAAATCTGTTGCAGGCAACATATAGGAAGTTAGGTATGGGCTAAAATATGCTGGTGTCAAATTTTACATTTGACCTGTTTAAAGGTTCAAATCATAACGTGACTTTTTTAACCATAATTTTAAGATACAACAAAAACGGCAATGGAAAACTTGTGGAACACACCCTGTTTACCCCTAAATCACCATTTTCACAAGAAAACGTTCAATGTGGTTACCATCTGAACCAATACTTGGATTTCTTTTTTGGGGGGATTATGTGAAGGATGCTGTGTATCAAAATCCTCCCAGAGACTCGACGTGTTGTATACCCGAATTCAATAAGCTTGTATAAACATTTCTTGAACATTTGCCTATCTTTATGAAAACCGGGTATTACGATTTTAATGAAGTATGCGTCAGATGGTAACCAAATTGGATATTTCTCTAAAATAAACAAGCAACCAAGCAACTCCTATTTCCTATTCGAAACAGAAGCTACTGAAATTACAGTGGCTCCATCTGACGAACTGAGCAATCTTGATGACCCCATTGCACGCTGGGAGCCGTGAAACGCATTACAGGAAATAGAAGCTAATGCCAAGTCTCCTTTTACGAATGTCTCTGGTTTGGCGCAATATCCACTCAAGCAGGCCCGTTCTTAGGCATACGCTGACTACGCATCCGCGTAGGGCCCCGAACGTGAGGGGGCCCCCGTGAGGCGCCCTCGATCCCCCGGTTTTTTTTTTAATTGGCACTGCAGCCGTCTGTGTCACTCACGTTACCTTCCTCATCCTGAAATTTATCATCCTGAGTTGAATTCGTAACGTAACAGGAAAACGTCTCCTTGGTCTAATTTCCACGCATTTTCGCAGAGCTTCCAGGGGGGGCGGAGCCCCCCCCCCCCTGGACCCTCCCGCCGGAGAGGCCCACCCGGACCCCCCGCGTAGGGCCGCATAACACCTAAGAACGGGCCTGACTCAAGGAATCCGTATCAAGATTATCGTTAGCTATGTACAACGAAAATTTAACCCATTTAAGAGTAATAACAAAACATGACAATCTGATGAAAATACATTTATAAAATCACAAATGCATTTAAATTCAAGAGTTGAAACCAGTTAAATAGTGAATTGTGTTTCATTTAAATTACCAGTGAAATAGAGAATTCAAAGCCAATTAAATTATTTGTAATGATAGCTTGCTCATTCTCATGTAACATAGTCACAATACCACACCTGACAGTAGCGCCGCGGTGACAAAAAGTGCGGTGGCGCAATCTATTGTTTCCAAACATGATGGATTATAAAATGGATAACAATGTTTCTATTTGAACATAACATTTTTACACTAATGCAAAACTGTGGCTGTACAATAAATGTTGTTATAATAAATGCTTTCGTTTAAAATACCATTTAAAATAAGGGTTTCCATAGCACATTTAATGTTGATTTTCATATTCGAAAATGGCGTCGGTTTTTGAGAAATAGAAAACACAAAAACCACTCTAATAAAAGCACAATAATTCTTCCATTGTTAGATTTATCTTTTAGAAGTTAGCTATCGTTTCACTTTAGGTGAGACACCCTGTGTATTAAAACTGTTGTCCTAAACTGTAGCTAAATTTATTATTATTTAAATTATTCACGCTTGCATTTGTCACCATTTCATGTTATTTAGAATACACAAAGGCGCGCACAATGAAGGTTAAAGGTGCAAACAGAACGGGTGCCAAAATTTTCACTGTTATTTCAAATCGTGGAATTACAATTTTGATTTTTCACGGTAAACATAAAAACCCTTGTTAAAACTAAAATCAATTTTTTAACCAAACTGCCGCCAATTTTTTCTCATTATCATTGTGTGAGCCATACTTTCAATTTATTTGTTTTCTTTTAGAAAAGTTAAAATAATATTGGTTTATTCATTGCTATTGTAATATCTTATCTAAAGAGTCCGCCAAAAATGTATATACACTTCAGCAAAAGAAAAAACTATATAAATTTGTAAGAATTAATTCATACAAGCATCAAGCGATGAATATAAGTCCTCTCTGACTTCTACAATTACGACAGATATTCAAAATGATTACCATAAGCGTTGAGAAACTTTTGAATATGGCGAACAGTTGCTCCTAAGCATTTCCTAGCAAACTCTTATCAAGCAATCTCCTATGTCTAGGTGGCAGTTTTGGCCTTCTTTTGTCGGGATCGCGTGTCTTCATTCAATCCATGTAATAATATTAGGATGCAACTTTCGATTTTGCTGTTACGGAAAAAAATTATAGATGATAGTAAAGTATATACAGGGTGATCCAGAAGTCAGTAGACTTTTTAAAACCTTATGATTATTAAACGATTTACGATAAAACGATGCAGTTTGCACAGAAATGCTCAGAAATACGGAGGATTTTTGTTTATAATGAAAGATATTTATTTTATAGTAGTTACATCTGTATATTCTTTGGCGGACTCTATATTATCAAAATTACTTTTACATTAAAAAGACACATGAGAAAGTAATATAATCATGTAAAGATTTTTCTATCGAAAAATGGAAGGAAAAATTCTGCGACCTGGGTTCGAACTAGGAACCTCAGCTGTCATGGCCAACGCCTCTATCAGTTGGGCTATCGCAGTGACTGGTAGAGGCGTCAGCCATGACAGCCGAGGTTCCTGGTACGAACCCAGGTTGCAGTATTTCGATAGAAAAATCTTTACCTGATGCTTGGTAGGCTTATCTCCAGTTTATAATATTAATTATTAATAATATAAGCATGTTTATTAGTGTCCAGTTGTGAATATAACAGAATGACTTTGTTTTTTTTTTAATCCCGAGTTATTGTTTTATTTTGCGTTTGAATAAATAAATGATTTTAGTTATTGATTCATTTTAGTTTTGATGTAAATGAAATTACACTTACAGGGTGACGAAAGACAAATGTAATTTTCTGTAATTAACTATACTCTGATCTATAATGTGTATCATTATCTACCATTTGTTTGTCGTCTCCCTGTAGATCATTGGTAATAGAGAATTTTCTGTGGTTCCTTAGCAGCATAAATTTTTATGTTCAATTTGAACCATTCAATTACAAAATTCAAACCTACTACAATCTAGATATAGAAAGCACTAAGAAATGCTCAATGGTATTTTCTACTCACATCATTACCAATTATTGCTGCAGTTATTCATCATTAATTATATGAGTTTTCTTCAGCTAAGGTTAGGTTAGAGTAGGAAAGAATCCTTCTTCAGCTAAGGATGGTTTTAAAAAAGGAAGGGTTCGCAGCCTGCGAGTCAGGTGCTTTCTCTGCAATTTGGCTAGTGGCTACTACATGAGCTTTACTAGCCTTTGGCAGATCTACAGGACATTTTACAGATAATTTAGCAGCACCAGTATCCGTGGTAGCTTAATGGTAGCAGGGCCCGCTCTAGGCCGTGGCGGCAAATCTTAGGGTCCGGGGCGGCAAATCTAAAGGGCTGTGAAGGTGACGAAATATTGATAAGTTAAATACCCAATTAATCGAAATTTATACTGTCGATTTTTTCTCTTTGGCTAAAATTACCATGAAATTTACGTTTGCAGTAATTATTCTTTTTGCCTAGGTTTTCAATCGGCCTCGGTGGCTCAGTGGTTGCGTGATCGCCTCTGATGCCGGCGGACGCGGGTTCGATCCCGGCCGTGGACGACGAGGATTTTTCAGGGGGAAAATCCTGAGATCACGCACTTCCTTCGGAAAGGAAGTAAAGCCGTTGGTCGCGTGTGGTCGTTTGCAGGCTGCAAGTTAAAGAACATGAGGCAAAATTTGCGGCCCCTATAACGCCGTCCTGAAATGACCATAGCAGTTGATAAGGACTTTACTACCAAACAAACCAAACCAAACCAACCTAGGTTTTCAGTTGATTTAAAGAATCAATTTAATTTTCTATTCAGCGTTCACATTGAAATGATTCATAAAATAATCGCTTGATATAAATTTTGATTCTTCTACTTCAACAAAACCATAAGGAAAACTGTGGAATGCAACTAAGAAAACTGGAATGCAACCTAATGCGAGGGATTCTAATCCACAAAGACCGAGAAAAACGATGTTTTCATTCTCAAGTGGCCTAAGTCTAAACGGAAAGAAACTTAAAGCTAGGATTTTGGAAAACAAACTTAGAGCCTGAAGAGGGAAATGTGTAGGGGGGAGGAGGACAACAGAGTAAGAATCGTTCCTATTGGTTAAAAGATAAACCTAGAGGGTTACCCATCTGTGTAAACGCAAGTTAATGAGAATGACTTTATGAACAGAAAATATATTGGGCAATAAAACAAAAAAAGCACGAATTAAAATCATCTTGCCCTCAGGGAAAAAAATTAAAAGCATTTTTAAAGAAATCCTAAAAACGCCATCCCACCTCTGGAAAAGCCGTGGATCTATCTTTTCACTGTAATTTTATTGAAAAAATAAATGCCAGATAGAACTCTAAAAATATAAAAAAGATGGAAAGAGCATTTTGCCAAAGTAAAATTTGACAGGTCAGAATTGTCGAGCATTGCCAAACAGCGTTTTGGAAAATAAACAGTTCACGGAATCAAATAGATAACTTTGAAAGCATACAAATCTATCCTGTTGACCGTGTCGAGCGACAGCTAGGAGTAGGTGGCAGCACTTGCTCTGCTGGACCTGGGACTTCCGATCCTGACATTAGCAATAGGAATTTAATTGCTAATGCACATAATTGGTTTGTGCACCCGTTTTAGCGATGGAAAAATTTCAGTTCATTAATTTTTCAGCAGGTAAAAGTTTTCAGTTCTTTTATCTTTTTGTTATTTTTATATTTTACTAGCAAAGGTACCCGGCGTTGCCCGGGATAATTACACATGGAGGTAAACAGAACAATCTCAAAAAATTAAATTAAATTTTGCAATATCTTAAAAATAAACACATGAAAATGCTTAGAATTAATACAGTAAAAATTCTTAATGAAAATTCGAAAAAAATTTTTTTAAAGGCTCACAATGGCTGGACCTCTCCAAGGATGCCACTGCTATTTTAAATAATTTCTTACTCACGTAATCTTACCTCAGATGTACACTTGATGTTGTTGCAATTTCCACTCTTTTCTTGATGTGTTGAAGCAAAACTTGGCCATTCATCACTTTATGCAGTCTAGCGGTTGCCGATTCTTCTATTTACTTGCTTCCCATTTGCTCAATACATCACGGAGCTAAAGGAGTGCTTCCTCTGTCGTCTTTCCACTCTTTCTCAATAGTCTGCTAACTCTCCATTATCTCCAGTTACTGATCATTTTTAAAGATTTTCAAGAAATTGTTAAGTACTAAGAACTCTCTTTTCTAAGAAAAGGAATTCTATGCATTGTTACAAATTGAAACTTATCCATATTGCATCATCATTTTATGTTCATTGTTATAATTCTTGGAAAGATTGCTTTAACATTACATCATCATTCTGTGCTCATTTTATTGGTGAATTGCGCGTTGATACCATTGTTGATGCGAACACGATGGGCCTATTGTTGCACAAACTTTGCCTTGCATTGTTGGTCATGAGATATTTCTCATTAATATGCCCTGCCATAACCATGAATATCGATTTTTTTATCAATAATTATTATTTTTCCGAAATCTGTGGTAGACAGTGACCTTCCTCATGCTTTGAAGTTGAAGTATGCAAAATTTTATCAAGATCGGAATAAAACTGTAGATTTGCATAAGAAACAAACAAACCCACAAACAAACAAACAGACCCACAAACATCCTTCTTTATATATATATATATATATATATATATATAGAAGAAGGAATTTTTGCGCATGCGTGGTAGTGATGGTACGATCAACGGCGAAAAGCAGCCACGTGCGATTCATGCAACAGTATATTATCATTGCCTGCGCGCAATAATTGCAAGAATTCAAATGGTGGTTGACAGGGTTTGTTTTGACGGGGTGCATAGTTAAATGAAAGATGGTATAGTACAGCGTTTCTCAACCTTTTTAACTCACGGATCCCTTTGTAATATTAATTTTTATGGCGGAACCCCTTAGGCAAGAAATTATTCGCTGGGTGAAAGAATTTTTATTTACATGCATTTTATTTTCCTGAAGCGGCCAGGAAGTAAACAACAGAAAATGTTCCTAAACACAATGGATTATAAAATGGACAACAATGTTTTTATTTGAACATAACATTCTTACAGTACTACAAAACAATGGTTATACTATTAATGTTGTTATAATAAATGTTCTCGTTTAAATTGATGAAGAATTTGTTTTTTGCCTTTAAATCCGAACACACCACACATTCAATGCCTCTATCTCCTTAACGGCTGGGTCAACTGAAATAACACTAAGAATAAAACATTTCTCAAATGTTATGTACAATCTGAAAATACCATTGAAAATAGGGATTTCCGTTGTGCATTTCATAGTTGACTACCATTTTCGAAAATGGCGTCAGTAAAAACCCCTCACATAAAAGTACAATCAATAATTGTTCCATTGAAAATAATCTGTCAAATTTGTATTTTATAAGTTGGCTATTGGTTTATTTTAGGCAAGACACCCTGCGTATGCTTATCCCAGATGTGTCTTATCCCTTCAGATTAGGCAAGGATGGAAGACTTGCCCTCTCCATCTCCATTCACTTCTTAGTATGTATAATTCTTTGCTTCAAGTTTCTTCCTTTGTTTTTCTTCATTTCAATACTGCTTGAGAATGAAAACTTCGTCTTCGAAGTGCGTATCCGGTATTTCTATTTTCTCTATCTTTGTTTTTCAGAGCTCTCAGTTTATACTTTTTCATATTTGGCAAGACCATAAATTATGATCAAAACTAGAGATTCACTCTTTAATAAAATTAATCCTGGATTTGTGGATCATTTTCTCGTATAATCTTTCATATTTATTAAATACTGAATATTGTCAATGCATAGAACCAATTTCCTTTTTTGACAAAATGAACGCTGATTTGCTCTATCCACAGGTAATTGAACCTTAAAGGGGAATGTTAGGAGTTGGCGGCTTCCACGTGGCAGTTTAGGGAGCTCAAAGCTTCGCTGGCGTTATTCAGATCGATGTCACCGGGTTCATGGACAAAAAATTGGGGGAGCGACTTAACCTGGTGTTATTTTTCATGAGGTGACGCAAAGTCGTTCGCGCTACATGGTCGGGGCGGCTATTCCATGGAATCCATATTCTCACTTAAGGTTTTCCATCGTCTGGATTTTCATAAGAGTTTAAAAATTCACCAATGTGGAAAAGGATACTTCAGATTTCATTCAGAGCTTTAGACCTTATTTAAAACTGAATCTCATGACGTGAATGGTAAAGAAAAGAGGAATTCAAGCTTTATTTTAAAAGTCTTCTGATTTAAAAAGACAGAAAGAAGAGGAAGCAAAAGAAATATCAGACTAAGCAAATTAAAAAATGTCTTTAAGATATGAAACAATATGAAGAAACAATATGAAGCTTTAAGACAAAATGTACAAAATGGTTAATTTTATGTATTAATCAACGAAGTATTAAGCTGCAAAAATACTGCAAAAAGATCCCTTTTCAGAAAATAGAACTATCAGGTGCCGTAGACAGTACTGTCGTTTTTAGATAACAAAATTAAAACTAACAGCTTTCGTTATATAAGTGTTTTATTCATCTAAGTAATCTCCATCTGATTGTAAGACCGTCTTCCAAAGTTCTACCAAATTTTTTCATGCCCTCGCTGTAAATAACTCCCGGCCTATAGATTTAAATAAAGGGTTCAACTCCATTTCGGGGGGCCTCTTTGGATTTAAAGCACTTCTTTTGCATATGGTTGTCAAGTGATCGAAAAAGATGGTAAGTCTGCTGAAAAGATGTCAGCGGAATAAGTGGATGAGGCAAAAACTCCCAATCCGACTGCAGGATTTTTTCTACAGTCATTTTTGCGACGTGCGGATAAGCGTTATCTTGTAGCAACAAAGCATCTTTCCTTTAACCGTTCTGGTAGTATTAAATGTAACTCCTTATGACAATATTGCAGCAGATTTCGCCAGGTTCGAGGAATTCACTATATGCATTTCCCAGGTGGTCCAGAAAACTTTGGAGTGGAGGTCTTGTTTAGGGTCCTTCTTCGGTGATCCATTTCTTGATAACCACTGATAAGAACATCAGATTTTATTGTACAATAATGATTTCTCGTCGCAATTAATGATCCTAGTTGATTCCGATGACGTTGGTCAAATGTAGCGTTCTGTTGATAATAGAGAACTTGTGTGGTGGCCATCAATCCAATTTCCTGACTTTCCCGATAGTATGAAGACGATTTTCGCGCTGCAAATTCGGAAATATTGCCTATTTACCAGTTCCTGACAAGTTTGGCGAAGAACAGCTCAATAAAGATTTCCAGTTCCTGGTTATCGACCACACCTGTCTCCAGAACGCGCGTCATCTTCAAGCAGCGATGCCAGACCTGGGTTTTTCCACCCAGATCTAGGTTTTTTTCTATCCCAGCAACATCTGCTGAGAAAATAAAAACCCAGAAAAAACCTAGATTGGAAAAAAGCTCAGAAAAACCCAGTTAGGAAAAAAAAAAACTGAAATAAACCCAAGTTTGAAAAGTCACTTTAGATAACCATTCAAACAAGAAACATTTAAATATGTAAATACATGAAATATGTTAAATGTAAACATCTTAACGTTGGTTATGGACAATGAAATAATTAAAATTAAGTGTATTGAACGCATAAACTTAAATATATCTAACTAGAAAATAAATGAAACTGCTTTAAAAAAACTTTATGGAAGTCAAGCTGTAGATCCAGATTCTACGCAATAAAGATACAAAGTTTTGATTAATTGTTCTGCGAATCGTTGACTTGCGTTATTTTATGAGTTTAATGAATTTATTTCAGGTAATAAATAATGTAATTTACAATAAAATGCAACATGAGAATTATTTTCCATTTAACATTCTGTTAGTTTTTAGTTTGTGTCATTGCAAAACGAAATGTTTTACATTCGATTTGTAAGCTATGAAGTTTTCAAATTTGTCTTACATATGTAAAGAAACGTTTCTTTATTCTTTTTTTTAAACGTTTCCTTATTCTTTTTTTTTTTTGTTTCGGTTTGAGATTATCCTCTTCCTCTAACGCAATATTTAGGGTCTTGTCTGAAGAGTCCGCTGAGATAGCAGGTAACGAAAAAAAAACCAGATCTGGGTGGAAAAACTTATTTCCGGTTTTACTTCCGCTAGCAACGCTATCTTCAAGTGTCTCGTCTCCACTACGGAACTTGGAAACCAAACTTGTGTCTTGCATTCTGACAAAGCATCATTACCAAATACTTGACGGCTTTGTATGCCGTAATTTAAACTCAAAAAGCAGAGTCGTACGAATATTTACTTCAATGAAGACCATTTTTTTTTCTTTCTGCACTGCATATATGAAATACCACAAGATGTAATGAAAATATATTCTACATTTACTAAGGCTGACGAATATAAACAAACATTTGACAATACTGAATTTACTTAGAGGGTTGATATAAAATAAATAAGAAGAGACGGGTAATATATAAATTTAGAGGATTATCTATGTAGATCTAGAGGAAATGCTGGAATGTCTTATTTATCTTGATTATATCAGTTTTTTCTGTTTGATATTTAATCACAATTAACATATGCAAAATTCCTTTTTAACTGCTGGTATTTAATATAATATTATCCAATTCGCTTTTTTATTTATTCATTTCGGCAATATAAGATCTTTCACAATTAAGGATGTATTTAGAGCTACATACCCAAAATGTACGTACATTCGACAGATCATACGAAATGCCTTCTTTTTTTTTTGTGCGGGATCAAGATGAAAATTTATATAGATGAAAATTAATCAAGCTTGTTCTATTGTTTGATTTGATGTTCCTCAGGGGCCAATCTTCCTCGTCAAGTTTGACCATACTGGCACCTGGATTCATCTTGTATTAATTAATTAATTAAATAAATAAATAGATAAATAAATAGATGCCCCCTTTCCCATTCCGTATTTTCGTGCTACTCAATCCCTGAAGGGTTCGAACTGGTCATTGAAAAATGTTAATAGTGCCTGTAATGTTATTTTGAAAAAAAATGAAGATTGATAGGGAAATCAAAACTGGATTCTAACCAGGAATCATCGGTTTGGTCATGTCGTTCTGTAATCTTATGTTTCTCAAAAAATGTTGCCATGCCTAATCAAATATTGTACTCCAAGAAGTACTTTTTCAGAAGATAAAAAATATTTGAGTTAAAGCAATCAGAAATTAGTTGTGATAAGCAGAACTGATAAGTATAAATTGTAAAAGGTAACGCTATCAGGACATAAGAGAGTATATTCAAGACATAATTCTTTACAGAGACGTAACTTACCTACTCGTGCGATTAAAATTCGAATTTATAATTGGTGCCTGGAAGGTTTTTATACTTTTTAAAGCTCTTAGCATAACTGTATACGGAGAAACGTTCAACACTATTATTAATCTGCAATCTCTTACATGTTCCCGCCTCTGTCTGTGTTGTCTGTGCTCAATAGAAATAAACACCAACTTTAAAAATCACCAACTAAAAAAAGTTTAACCATACAATTAACATTTATAAAACTATAGAATTCTATTCTTAGTCTCGCTTGTCATCTACGCTTTCTTTCTCGATAAACCCATCTAGTATTTTCTCATTAAATAGAAATCCCAGCGTGTTCGTTATTGAAGCCAAAATTCAATGTGGATTTCATGCTATTAATAAAAGTTAAGTATCTAGTTTGTTAAACCTTTTTTTGAAGCTGGAATATACGCACAGTAAAAAAGAGGCAGACGAAAGGAAATAATATAGAAATAAAAATAATAAAAATACTAATCCATCACTTGTAATTACTCTGCTGAAACTTCATAATCAAAAATTTCCATTTAATGATTTATTAAAGATTTGCAGTTCTACGTTTTTCCCTTCTTCTCAGATGTAATTTTTCTTATTAATAAGACAATGGCTTTAAATGGAAAATTTTATCATCCCATTTATATTATATTTCTAAGGCCATCCGCTTTGAATATTGATTTGCCTTCCCCATTTTTAAATATGTGCCTCAGTTACCGTTACAATCCAGCTTATTAGGATAAATAATTATTGATATGAAATTTAATTAACAAGAAATATTTGGACGATTTTCAAATACCATAGCTCTATACGTAATTAAAGACTATAGAATAAGACAATTCTACTGCGCTAGATCGTATCACATCATTATTTTTTTCAAATTTCAATTTATAGTTTTGAGTCAGAGAATTTAATAACTGCGTGCACTGACTTAGATTTAAAATATATATATATAGGGAAGGTGATGAGGAATGCACATTTTTTATTTATTAATTAATAAATATCTATAATCTAAAACAATTTAAATATAGAGATTTCAATTCTCCTAAACTGATAATAATTGGCAAGAAATACATGTTATTTCCAAAATATTTTTCATCATAGAGCTCAGATCTAAAAAGAAATTTTGATTCAATCTTGTGGATTTTTTTAGAGTTTCATTAGTTTGTATTTCAAATTGTATTAATAAATAGGTTAAAGTATGGCTGCTATCAATTCAAAATTTTCATTTGCTTTTGATTAAAAACTAAAATGTTTAGATAGTTTCCAGTTTCCGTGATGTGATACTAATTTGGCCTTAGGAATTGAATCATTCGTTTACCAGTAAGAGAAAAAGTTTGTTTGATGGTTTCACTAGCAATGTATTTATCCTTATTAATCTAGTAGCATTCGTTCAGAGGAAATCATTTATGTGAGGGGCAAAGTCATTGGCAACCGAGAAGACTCCGTTGAATTGCTTTTCCTCCCTTCATTTTTGCGTAGGTTCTTCAGTCTCACATAGTAGCTGGATTTTAGAAATTGGTTGAGAAATTTTGTGTGGCTTGAAATTTTAATTTCCGGTTATGGATATAACGAATAAAAATAACCATGTAGAATGTTATTAACTGAAATAGGATGTGCATAAATTGGTATAAATTAAAAAATATGTCATTTCATTTTGCAAGATGAAACTATATATCCAAAATATTTGCTCCTTTCCTAAGAGGAAAAATACTGTCTATATTGGATGGTCTTTATATTTACATTTCAGAATTGGAACTTATACCTACAATGATATATATTAAATAAAATTAATTATACAAAAGGAGGAAATGAAAATTACCACGAATATTATCAGCAACAAAATTTTATTGAACCGATGTAGTTCAAGTTCCTGATGATTACGAATTAACCGCATACAATATAGGTACAACTCAGAGATTTTCAAATTTGTTTGACTTTATATTTGACATTTTCTCATCAGAGTGCTGCTAATATATAGAATGTTTCAAAAAATGTATATACACTTTACTAAGTGTTATCTGTAACTTTCTTTCGTAACAGCAAAATCGAAAGTTTACATCTCAAGATTAATGTATGCATTGAATGAAGATTACCCCGAACAAAGACTATCACACTGCTACCTAGACGTAGGAGATCACTTGATGAGTTTTGCTATGGAAATGTATAGGAACAACTAAATACAAATTAGTCGCTTATTTAAGCATAAAAATTAAAAATGATTTTATTCAAAGTACGCCCCATTGAAAGCGACAACTTTTTCACATTTTTCAGGTAGTAAGAAAACAATCAAGTTGTTTTGATTCGATCCATTAATTAAGCCATTCGATCCATATTTTCGATATCTCCATGAGAGTGAACTGCTCTCCAGAAAGGGCCAATTACATGGACCGAAATAAGTGGAAATCCGAAGGAGCAATATCCTGTGAATAAGGCGTGTAGGGCAAGATTTCCCATTTCAATTTTTTCCAAATATATTAGGACCGACTTTGCAACGTGTCACCTAGTCTTGTCGTGCAGCAGAATCAGCTTATTGTGCCTATGAATTCTGATAGTTTTAGAAGCTCATAATAAATAACGCCCTTCCGATCCCACCAGATGCATAACATAACTTTCGTCATAATCACCACTTTGAAATCCCTGAAAACTGATACTGGATGGAGCATGATCGCCGTAAATAGCAATAAGCATTCGATGCTTTTCAGCAGTGTTTTTCTTCAGCCCCTTAAATGCTGTTTCGTTGGTGTAAATGTTCCCATTTTCGATACGAAAAAAAATGATGATTACGCTTCAAACGAATCAAATCTGATAAATACACCTTCAAACCACAAGTTTAGCCGTTCCATCAAACACGAAATTAGTATCACTAGCGACATCGTTCTGAAAAGGACGAAAACTTATTCCCATACCCAGTACATGTAATTATAAAAGTCAAAGAGGAGTTATATTCATCTCTGGATGTGTGTAATAAATTTAATGTTACAACTTTTATATAAAGATTTTCTTCTCCTGATATGTGTATACATTTTCGTGAAACATTCTGTATTTAAGAACAGAAAATGCTAGATTAAATTACAAGATAAATTGATATCCTGACTGGCCAGCTGCATAGTGTTTTTCGTAGCAGTCGACTCGTGCAACATTACTGTCAATGATATTGATATATTACAATACAAAATGAGGATAATTAGTTTCCAATAGATTTTACCATTTATTCTCTGTCTTATCCCTATTGAATAAGAATTGACAAGTGAAAATTCTGACAATCAGTGGAGGAAAATTTAAGCTTTAAAATCACATATAACAAGAAATGAATTTTACCTCTTTTGTTCGAACTTTTTAACCCCCATTTTTTTTTGAAAAAATTGATTTTCTCGAACGTAGTATTAAGAAAATGGAACAGAGCTCTATCTTCTTACTTTTCTTATCATTTTCAATGGAATGACATATCACATGTCATATCTTGCCATTTAAAATTATTAATAGTTCTAAAGACCACGGAACTGACATTCCCACTGGGACAATTGAGCCCAAATTCCATAGTAATGTAGATCTTTCCTAGAGGAATCTGCACTCTAAATTTCACTCCTTTACATATCCGTATACCAAATTGACCAGTTTCACCTCCGTAACTCCGACCCCAGTGGGCCAATCAAAATCAAACTAAATAGTAAAGTTAGTTCATGTCAAGGTAAGCTACTTTCCGAATTTTACGCTTCTATGTCAAAAAATGTAGAACGTTTGAAGGGGATAGACAGAAGACAGACGGACATTATAAAACCAATAATAAAACCATAACGAAAACCGCTACTTAATAATAATAGCAGCAGTTTATCTTGCTTCACCTCTTTAAATTTTAAACTCTTTGTTTAAAACAATATAAACAATGGCCAATATGATAAATTCGTCAGTTAAGATTTGCATCGGTATAATGAACTTTTTAACAGCCTTCTTTTCGTATTTTTAAACATTCACTTCAAATTCTTTTCAATAAATATTTTCTTAACCTATGAATGGCCGTCGTTCCATGGTCGTCGTAGGTCGATCCAATTTCCATGGACGATTCTTAACCGTACTCGTATTTCAAAATCATGCGAGTTAAAGATTCACAAATAAATTTGATTACGGGACTGCATATATTTTGTAAAGCTTCAAAAAGATCTGAAATAAATAATAGACATGGCTGGCTGTTGTAACTGACAATACCACAAACCATATTTTCGCGATCAAGAGCTTTGTGGCTCTCTAAAATAGTAAAAGGGTCTATCTGATTCCATATCGTCTCCAAACAATCATTGTGTGATTTTCGTTGTTAAGACAAAAGTGAGATTCGTCGCTGAACATCAGAACATGCCATTCGAATAAAATGATCAGCCATACCTCGGGTATCTTTAACGCGACATTGAAGGTTCGCTGATAGGGACAGCGTTCGCAAAAGTCGCTTTTGCCCACAAGCTGCCTCAGGCAAACTTCAACAAACTGTCTGTCTATATTGGAGCACCCAATACTCTCTGTGCACTCTGCCGAAGGCATTCATCTGTGGATTATGGACCTTTACAGCTTTACATCGCGTGGATTGAAATTCACTTTCTGACGTTCGTCTACATGCCTTAGTTCCTCTTTGACTATTCACATTTCTTTTTTCAGAAAATACCGCCTCCGAATTCGACTAACGAATGTTTTATTAAAATTCCAGTAAATTACTCTGTTTGACTAAGCTGCCATTGACGACTCTTACGGGCATGATAACATGAGCCGTATTCTAGTACAGTATTCAGCAGGACAACGCCAGAGCGCACACGGCAAACATGACCATGGCATGTCTGCATGATGTCAACTGCCTGCCATGGCCCGCGAGGTCCCCAGACCTATCGCCAATTGAGCTCGTGTGGGACATGGTGGGACGTTGTTTACGATCACCCAGGAATCTCCATGAACTGACACAGCAGGTTCAGCAGGCCTGGACAGACGTACCCTAAGATGACATTCACCATGTTTATGATCACCGACACCTGCGGCTGGAACAGTGCATCGCCGCTAGAGGTGGTGCCACAACCTACTGATGCCGCTTTCCGTTGGAACACCCTGTACAAACGAGTGCACGTCTTGGCTCCATAACATAATAAAGGGGTGTTCAGATGAATCTCTTGCTGTATACCTACTTTTGGCTTATTCGGATAACTCCTTGCGGGTGGGGCAATTTCATTGCAAAGCAGTGTATGTTTTGAATGGCGTCAATAAATGGAGCTGTAATTCAGTATGTAGCACCTATATTTCCCCACATAATTTCCGGTTAAAACAATGACATTACGATTAGGATTTCTATATTAAGTTTATCTTGTGTGACGATGGAACAAGAAAAGCACAGTTGTTGAAAACGCTGGAATGCTCATCTGAACTGGAAAGATTGTTTGGCAAAGATATTTAAAAGCAAACATTATTCAAAGGTGGGAGGTGATTCATTCAGAATGAAGAGACAGGCACGGCCTGTTTTTCATTGTTCAGTGGCTTTTGTTTCCTGGCTAAACCACAAGATAATACTTCAAAAGCGATCCAAGTCTTTTGTAAAACAAGCCAAGATAAATGATTTTAGGTCTTGTAATAGGGAATGGGTTTCAGGGGTGCTTGAAAATGCAGAGGGGGCAGATGAAAATAATTCAGAGAATGGAGAGAGCAGTGACGATGAGTATTAAAGTGATGATTCTCTGTGTTATCGCAGTTTGCGCTGTAATTAATTTTATCAAATTCAGTTCATTCAAATTGTTTCGTTTGATGAACTCACATTTTCTCCTTTATTTATAGTTGGATATAAACACATGTAATATTATTAATAATAAAAGTGTTCCAGTTTTTAAAGTCATATATTTTTTTTCGCATTATCATGTTAATATTTATTATTTGAAAAAATATTTTATTGGTATTTCAAATACACCAGTTTTTTGGCAAACGTTCACACATAATCATGTCTAAAAATCATTCAAGACGTGCAAATCTATGGGAAAACCAGCACACGTAACATTGAGCGTCAAAAAAGATAATAATTCCATTTTCAAAACGTCTATACTGTCTAAAATATTTACTGAATGCTTTTTATATTATAAAACATATCTTATGCACAAACAACTTTTAGGAGGTACATCAACCTTGCTGGTGAAAACCATAGTTCATTGCGTAGCGGTTTTTTGCATTTTTCTCAAAACCAGATGTTTGCAGACACGGCCTTATTAGAGCGAACTCCTCAATTAGTACCGAAAGTATTGAATATCTACAAACTTGCAATTTTAATTGAAAAGTTTCTTGAGAGAAATTACCCAACCAAAAGCACTAGACAAGAATCAGTGTTATGTAACATTGCCTTGGAAACTATCCTTCAAAATTTTTCTTAGTCAATGGTTTTCAAAAGATGTCTCTTTTTCCAAACTGCGCAAAAATTCTAGTTCAGCAAAATTCCGTTTGGAATATCTTTAAGAAGAATTTCTTTATTTTCTGCCTGAAGGCATCCGATGTAAAAATTGTCTTTTTCATCTTCAATATTTGCTTTTCCTTCTGGTTTAATGAAATTCCAATATTCTAAAAGAGTTTTCAAGGCATTTAAAACTTTCAAAAATATCACCCACCTCCTGTATGTCAATAAACAATTTACAGATAAGACTTTCAATTGAAAAATTAAAACACTTTTCTAAAATAATTTTTCAACACTAAGATAAGCATTTCAAAGTTTTCCTCAAGTGGTCTTTATTAAATAAAACTTTTATTCGCCGATATGCATTCTGGATGGCGAGAGGGATTTAATTATAAGAGTGACAAAGGTAAAAGTTATTTTATATTTGTTAGTGTAAAAATATGTTGAAAGAGGGTAAGTAAAAGCAGGAGATTAATAATCATGTTTCAAATAAAGACCAAAATTGACACCTATGGTATTTAACATATCAGATTTATTAGTTCTTTAGAAATACACTTGAGTACATTATGATGTCCTACTTTTATTAAACTCGCAGAATCTATTCTGTTACTTGATTTATTGACAATTACAGTGAAAGCTCGTGGTAACGAACCTAGTTATAACGAAATTCCGGATATTACGAAATAATCTTGTCGAACGGTCATCAACATAAGATTTTCTATACTATAGTAATCCGTTAAAATGAACTAAAATGTCGATTATAACGAAGTCTTTATCAATTTTAGACGTTGCACAACATTAATTCCACTCTTTTTCTTCACAAAGGGCCTTAAAAAGGTGCTAAGTTAAGCCCAATGATTAGTTATTGGCCAAACACAACAGCCAATCACAGTTAGTCATTGCCATTTCTTCTGTGTGCAATCTCAGATAGGGTAGCTTGGAGTGTGTTTTTTCTCTTCTCAAGCCTCTTGCCGTGTGAATTTAAGATGGGATCACAAAAAGGAAATCAGTTTTCACTAGAAACTAAACTGGCCATTAGATAAACCTGAATCTAATAAAAATCATTAGTGGCCAAGGATTTCGGAATTCCGTTGGCGAACGTCGCACATGCTATGCTTAGACGAAGGAACCATTCATTCTGTAAAGGTTACTTTCAGGAAAGACATTGTTCGTTCGATGATTCGATCCATGGAACACGGCAAAACTTTCCAGAAATGGAAAATTTTTAGATGCAGTCATCAATATGGAAATCGCTGTCCACAACAACCATGCAGAACTGATTATCCAAAAACTGATTTCCGTGCACATGACGGTGCTGTTATAGAAGCTGAATCAGATGAAGATGAGTGGGAATTCTTGCAAAGCAAGCTAAATTTCTGCATAAGACTTTCTGATTTTTTGAACGTGGATGATGGCTTCTCAAAAAACAGGACATTTAACAGACACTGAAATCTGTGCCAGTGATGCAGGCGCAAGCAGCAACGAAACTAAAAAGGGCGGCAGCGTAGAAGAGGAAGTGGAGGGATGAAAGCAGCAAAATCGGCGTTTGAGACTTTCAATACTTTTTTAATTTTTGAAAACTTTGAAAACACAACCTTTTTAATTGGACAAGAAAATGTTCCGGATAACGTCTTTAATGAATTTTTCACATGAAAACGTTATACAGAAAATACAAAGTGCGCAGAACTCAAGACAATCAAATTTAACTCACAATTTGTCAGTATTTCGCCAAAAATTAATTCTGTAATTTGTATAAATATAAGTTATTTGCTTTATTCACTGTCATTTTGAATTTTAATGTGTTGCTGTGAAGTAAAATGAAAGAATGTGACACATTGGGCGTGTGTATAAATTAATTTTATACAAAAGTTTCAGAATTTTAAAATAACACGCTCAGGTACCGTTGATAACACAAAGTTTCTGTGGGAATTTACATATTATAAATGCATTTATACACTAAAGCGATCATCACTTCTCATATCAATGACAAATTAACATCACTAGAATTCTATATTTTAATATCACAATTTTATTTCAGAATACTGATTAACTTCAAGCTTATAATTTAATCAAAGTCTAATAAACTTAAATTTCATTAGAATTTGAAAAGCACACCACATGAAAAGCACAGCACATGAAAGGTACGATCTTCTATCTTTTAGAGCAAAATGACTGTTTTGTGCCATTTTGCTTTTATTAGGTATTTGCCTATTTTATTGGTTTCACGTTTTCCCTGCCCACTAGTTCAAGGCAAGGACCTGCTAACAGATCTTGTTGTTGTACAGAACAATCCTGCAATACTACAAGGTGTATCAGGAGTACGTTTACAAATTTTAAAGGTGGGTTCCACACACAAAAACAGGAAACTTATTCCATATAAACAATAACATCGAACTTATTTCATTTCGGTATGTCCGAAAATCCTTGAATTTTGAGGTATTATTGAAAGTTTACATTAAACCTCATCTCAGAAATTCACAGCAAATGTTCAAAAATTCCGCGCGCTTTTTCTACACACTCATGCACTCTTCATATCATTGACTGTCGGACCCGTTCAAATTCTTCCAGACGGTGACGTATGGCTTTGCAGGCTTCCATTACGCGTTGACGAAGCGTCGCTGCATTAGGAATGTCGGCTGCATAAACCGATTGTGAAACTACACAAGTGAAACGTTGGAGACAAATGTAACCAAGTCTCCATGGCAATACAGAGCTATCTGGTTGGTTACAAATTTCATTGATGGATTGTACCTAAAACCGCGTTGAACGTAAACTTTCATTTATACGTCAAAATCTAAGGATTTTCGTAAATATATATATATATATACAGGGTGGTCCATAAGTCTGTCCCCCCCTTTTATTTTTTGAACCGAAGCAGATATGTCAATTTTGATGAATCCAATGAATAGGAAGTTGTGGGTGGCCTATCCCATGGTGCACTTTTCATCATCCCAAATATGCAAATTAGGACACATTCAAAATTTATCTCAAAAACCGTAAGGGATAGAGAAAAAAACCCAATTGCAAACTTGTTCAGCATAAAAAAACAAACAAAACAAAAAAAAATCATCCAAATCGGACCAACGGTTCCCAAAAAAAAGTTAATTGCAAATGCTAATTGGCACTCACATTGCATTTGCATCTTCCTGTCCCCCCCTGTTGGGTTTTATCCACTAGCCCTTTAAATGCTGAAGCTTTTTGATGAATGGGGAAGAAACTGCCAATCAGGTCTGAAAAATGGCAGAATACAGTAGAGAAGAAATGGTTGGTATGGTTTTATGTTTTGGATTTGCACATAATTACAAAGGTGCAGCCAGGGAATACCAAGTTAGATATCCCAATGCTAGAGTTCCCACTTCTAAGACAATTCGCCAGGTTGTTCAACGATTTCAGCAAACAGGAAGTGTCAGTCATCAGACCCGGCAAGGTAGACCAACAACTGTCACATCAGAGGACTCCAGCACAGCCATTTAAGCTGCTGTTTATGCTAATCCTCATTGTAGTACTCGATCAGTTGCTGAAGAAGCTGGCTGCAGTCATCAATCAGTATTAAGATTACTTCATATGCATGGATTCCACACTTATCATGTCCACTGCCACCACGGATTGAAGCCAACAGACTACCAATTTCGTCTTGAGTTCTACAATTGGCTGCTAAATCGCATCGACGATGACCCAGGCTTTCTCAATTGGGTCTTGTGGTCAGACGAAGCCAGCTTCTCTCGAGATGGTCTGGTTAATAAACACGATCTCCATTATTGGGCAACAGAAAACCCTAGATTGTTACGAGAAGCTTTGCACCAGGTGAATTGGAGAGTGAATGTCTGGTGTGGAATCATCAATGGTGGATTGGTTGGTCCATTGTTCTACGAAGGGACGTTGACAGCTGCACGATACAGAGACATGATAATAAAAGTTGTAGTGGCAGAATTTGCAGATGAGCTTCCTTTAGCATCACTTCGAAGGGTATGGTATCAACATGATGGGGCTCCAGCCCATTCAGCGGCAGCTACTTGTGATCATCTCGATGCAATGTTTCCAGGTCAGTGGATCGGCCGGGGTGGCCCAATTCATTGGCCTGCACGCTCACCAGATCTTTCCCCTAATGACTTCTTTTTGTGGGGTTACCTTAAGGACAATGTTTATGCCACTCAGCCAATTTCTATGCTGGATTTGCAACAGAGAATTCAGACTGCCTGCCAATCCATTACATCTGATATGGTAACAAGAGTGATGGCATCTTTGAAACTACGTGCTCAGTTGTGCATTGGTGCTGAAGGGCATCATGTGGAACATACCCTTTAGAGTGTTACCAACATGATTCGCTTTGGTTTGGCCCAGTTGGCTTTTTTTAGTTTGAGATGGTTATTTACTTTTTTTAACTTTTTTTGGAAACCGTTGGTCTGATTTGGATGATTTTTTTGTTTTGTTTTTTTTATGCTGAACAAGTTTGTAATTGGGTGTTTTTCTCTATCCCTTACGGTTTTTGAGATAAATTTTGAATGTGTCCTAATTTGTATATTTGGGATGATGAAAAGTGCACCCTGGGATAGGCCACCCACAACTTCTTATTCATTGGATTCATCAAAATTGACATATCTGCTTCGGTTCAAAAAATAATAGGGGGGGGGCAGACTTATGGACCACCCTGTATATGAACTCTTGTTCTTGTTTTGATGTGAATAACCCGCCCTCAAAGTTTGTAAAGTATTTTTGATACACTCTGAATATCAATTAATGCAGGAGGCGGATGTAAACATGAAAATTAAAGATTTTTATACGTTTCTGATGAATCCTTAAGTTAATTATGTAAGAATAGTGATATCCTGTTTCAAATTTGAAATAAACTTAATTTTTATTCTTAATACGCGTTTCGGTTTTAAACCATCTTCAGTTATGTTACAAGATTTAAAAACGTTTACAATTTATACATGAAGGGTTTATTGCAAATTTGAATCCGGTTACCACTATTCTTAATTCATAGTGCAACATGGAACAGATCAATCTTAGTCGTTATGTAAGTTCTTAAATTCTACTGGAAGAGTATTCTAATGGAAATTAGAATATCATCATAAGCTAGCACAAGGGTAGTTCAAGGTGACCTAGAATTTTGTACCTAAAACTTTAGCTCATTTCACTTTACAGGGAACGTTACGCAATCGTATTTGAGTATCCCGCATGCGCATCAGCTGTAGCCAACGTGGCAGTAAGCAATGTCTCTGTAGCTGTGGAACAGCGTTGTAAAATCAAATTTCTTATGAAGGAGAACATTAAACCTGCTGAGATTTTGAGAAGACTTCAAGCATAGCGTGGAGAAAAAACGATGTGACGGGCAAGAGTGTACGATTCGTGTAATTAGTTTGGCGAAGGACGAAAGGTGGTGAAAAATTCAATGCATGTACCGTTTGCCCGAATGAAATTACGCGTGATAAAGGTAGCACAAACGCGTTAAGCAAACCTTTCTTGATAAAGGTATCACAATCAACAGCTAGTGTTACCGCAAATTGCTTCAGGGTGCCGTACGCAACGCCATTCGCGAGAAAAGACCCGGGTTGTTGTCCGGAAATGTCATTCTTCTCCATGATAATGCCCGGCCTCACAAGGTGAATTTGACAGCCACAATCCTTGTCAAAATTGGCTGGGAAGTGTTGGCCCATACCCCTTACAGTCTAGACTTGGCTCACAGTTATTGTCGTTTGTTTGGGTCACTTAAAAAATTTCTGAACCGCTGTCCTACAGCTACAGAGACACTACTTACTACAATGTTTGCTGCAGCTGCTGCGCATGCGGTAGATACGTCATGAGATCGCGGGATACTCAAATAAGAATTACGTAACGTTCCCTGAATAATGTAATATGCTAGAGTTAATTCTCGATTTCATATGCGCGAAAGTCTAGGCCAACTTGAACGACCCTTATTTTTGCAAACTAGTATTTCAAACTTACCCTTGTATTTCATGCCATTCACTTTACTGTACCCGCTACTCCATTACAAAGGCTCTTTCCATGACTTATGGCAAAGTTGTTATTCTGTCCAAATTTCAAAACAGTTGGTCCAGATAAGATGTTCCCAGAATTAAAATGATTTCTGTATTATTCAATATATTCTAGTGACGATCACCTGCAAATATGGCACAACCCTGAGAGCTTACTGGCACTCACTCGTTGGGTTCTCCTATTCCAATTGCACTTAAATGGCTATTGGTACAGATAGTTGCAGGTCTTACCTGCTGCTATTTCCCCGCATATGGCATAAGGACACATCTTAACTGGCGACTTTACCAGGTTGTCGGGATGGCATCTACCATCTGAAATATTTAATATCGCCTTCAAATATTTTCCCATTTCAATTCTTATGCCATCATACAATCTTTTCAGATGCACCAGAAACCCTCTTAGAGTAATACAGGGTGGTCATAAATTATTAAGCACATTTTGACAGTGAATATTTTATTAACCATAAATTATTCACACTTCTTGTGAACATCATTGAAAAGTACAACTCAAACAGTTTGTCAGGTGTCACTATCACCACCAGGCGGCAGCACTGTTTGGCGTAGGAACACAAAACGCGAAAATGGCGACCATGCAGCAGAAAGCAACGTGCGTTCTTTGATTTCATGAGCAGAAATCTGTGATAGCAGTTCAACGGCAATTCCGCTTGGAATATGGACAACCTGCTCCTGGAAAGGATTCCATAAAGCGGTGGTATCAGCAGTTTAAGGACACTGGAAGCGTAGCCCACAAGAAAGGTGCTGGTAGGCCTACCGTCAGTGAGGAAGTCATTGAGAAGGTGCGAGATGCGTTCCAACGGAGCCCTACGAAGTCAACTCGGCGCGCCAGCTTGGAATTGCGAGTCCCACGATCTACGGTGATGAAAGTGATGCATAAGCGTTTGAAATTGTATGCCTACAAAGTTCAGATTGTTCAGGAACTAAAGCCCGACGATAAACCGCAACGGTTTGCATTCGCGGAGCTCATTCTGCACAAAATTGATGTGGACAACACGTTCTTGGATAAAGTGGCTTTCTCAGATGAGTCAACATTTCATGTTTCCGGGCGTGTGAACAGACACAACTGTCGCATTTGGGGATCAGAGAACCCTCATGAAGTCCGTGAACATGTTAGAGACAGTCCAAAGGTCAATGTGTGGTGCGCGTTGACTGTCAATGAAGTGATTGGACCATTCTTCTTCACAGAGCAGTCGGTGAATAGC
>JAHWFO010029305.1:641180-659912 GCA_023313115.1 Rhysida immarginata
CGACACTGACGCCACGTTTCGGGATCTGTGACGTCAGAAGTTGCCGAGAGGTGCGAAGGAGTTTCGAAATCGTGACGTCATACATTGGACGCTATCGCAGGCGCCGCTATCAGTAAATTGTCAGGGCAGTGCAGGCACCGCTATCAGTTCTCCCGCTTCCCTGGTCAGGGCATCGCAGTGGATTAGGCCTACAAATATGGAAACAAGCCCGACAGTGACAGCGATGTACAAGGGCTGTTAGCAGAATTAAATGCTACGGAAACTTCTGCGATATACAGCCCTATGTATTAAACCGTGAAACGGAATCTTCTGCTTGCCGCGTTGGCGTGTGCACATTACGGCGGCGTGTGCCCTACACAGTAGATAGGCCTGCTTCCTTATTCCTTCGGCGTTTAACGAGTGCTATTGCGGTCGTTGTTCTTGAAGAACGCCAGGCCCGTTTAGAGTTGGAAGAGCATCTAGTTCCACCTTATATGTGATCTAGTTTCAGCGAATTTCTTGTTTGAATTGATACTGGATTTACAACGGCGGATGCGTAGACAAAGCAAGACGCTTCGAAATGAGCACACGATGCTGCTTGGAGTTGGATACCAGTTCTCTCGCTGTCAAAAACTACTAATCCACTGTTTTTTTAATCGATTCTGATTGTGGAAATCTATGAAACGTGAAATTTCTATCTCACTGTCTATCAACACATCCAAACAGAGAACAAATTGAAGACATTCCCACATAAAACAGGTTAGCAAAAATCTTACGATATGTAGAATCGTTCTAAGCGACTAGAATCTCGGCGACGAAATTCCCCGAGGTTCTCGCGGCAGGAAATGACAGCTTGTTCCGTCGTGCTATCTGGAGAAGGGAATGGAAGATCCCAAGCAAATTTTCAATTTTCCGAGACATTTTTCTTAATAAAATGTTAGGAAAAATCGAAAAATTTTGAATGATATATACTCTATTAACCTGGATTAATGTTATGATACAAAAAAAATAAAGTCGATTTTTTCCGTGGAGTTTACCTTTAAGATGAAAACTATAGCATATTGACAATACGTATACATGTAGATATTTGCCATTGCATCCAGGTAGCCCTCCTACAGCGAGTCCCAAAAGTATAAAGTCCCAATAATTGAGCCATCTGGCGGTGTCATCAGTCATGATGACGCGAAATCAGCTGCAGTGGACACACTATTTCTTCTAGCCACTGTAGTTGAAATAAAAACGATCATAGCGGTTCGGCAACAGAATAAATAAACAAAACCTCGTGGTTACATCCTGGGTCACGTGGTCGCTTCCTATGCGTTAATGTCTGCCGAGAGCAAGGAATTCTTTCGGTGTATTTTTAAAAAAACAAGAAAAATTAAACTTCGATTAAATAAATGGATGCAAAAAAATAATCCTTTAAAATAATTAAAATACAATGAAGCATTGTTGGAAAAGTTTTTCAATTGTAACAATAGTCCTACTTAAGACAGCGGAATGTCATTATTGTAAAATGTGACCTCTGTTGCTGGGCTGAAAAATCGAATGAAGAGAATGGGTTGATCCAGTTCAGCGTTTGGAATCGACGGAGTTTTTGGATAGTCTTTGCAGTCCTGGGTATAATAAAACTGTAGAACCGTCGTGTCTGTACATTGAAAATATTTTTCTAAATATGATTGCGGGTGATGTAGGGAGTGTAACAGAATAAACAAGACGATTTTTAAAAACTGTCTGTCTGTTTATCTGTTTGAACACGCTAATCTCAGAGCCAACGAGCTTCGACTGAGAATACATTTAGTTTTTAGCACCGCACTTCTTCCATCCCTAGTTTTAGTTGAAGTTTTCGCTTTATTTTCTCTTTTCTCTTCATTCATTAGTTCATTATGCTTTATGTAAATCAAGATTAAACAGAGTATAAAAAACCGACTTTAATGAAACTTCACTATCGCCTAGCTATATCAGTCCGTATCTTGAAAACTACTGAACCATTTTGAAGAAACTTGGATTTATCCCTAAGCTTAAAGGTACTTAATCCAATAAAAAAATTATTGCAATTCGATTTCTAGTTTGTGAGAAATACGTGGACAAACATACATACACACACACATTTATGAAATTTGGCAGACTTGTTTAGAAGCCCACATAGAGTAACATATATGAATATTGTGCAATTCCAACAATATTACATACATACGCATCGAATTGACCTTTATGTGCACAACATCTTCAACGTGTTTGCCGCACAACTTACTGATGACGAGCGTGCCAATGCTTACTTTCAGCAAGATTGTGCAACAGCCCATTCTGCATACGCAACACTTGCCCTTATCCAGGAAGTGTTCCCACCCGAACATGTGATCAGTCGAGGAACAGAACAGCCCTGGCCATCACGGTCGCCAGACCAATCGATCTGCGATTTCTTCCTCTGGGGTGCACTGAAAGGTGTGGTCTGCCACAATAATCCGCGCACAGTCGCCGACCTTCAACAAAACGTCCAGGCAGCCATTCAGGCCATTCCAGCGGAAACCCTTGCTCGTGCCTTCAGGAACATGTGGACACGCCTTCACACGTGCTTCGAGGTCAATGGAGGACATTTCCAGCACCTACTCTAGGTTATTTGCACTGATCTTTGATCATTGTTGTCTCTTTTCATGCTCATTTTTACACCTTGTTCACCGGGCTACTTTTAAAAAACTCACCCTGTATTTACTTAACACATTGTAAAGATCCAAAAGTTCCCGGTATATATTTATTTAAAAAAAAAACATATAACAACATGCAAAGTGAAAATTATTGGAAACCAGAACCTTCAAAGTAATCTCCTGCTGAATTGATAAATCGATCCCAGCGAGATTTCAACATTCGAAGCACCTCTGAAAGTTATTTTCTGTCTATGTGTCCAAAATCCCGAAAAGCTGGCCAAAATTTAAAATTTATTTGATTAACACGAAAGTTGGTATATTGGGGTTTTAGAGGTCGCTGATTACGAACCTGAGATCCAAATAACTAAGAACAGCATAACAGAACCAAAATAACAAAATTGAATACCAAAAAATGTCTAAACGAAGTGAAGTCTAATAGCGAGTCTTGCTTGTGTGGTTGCTCAAGCGAAGGATATCGAAAGAGTACCTTTTTTCCCTTGAGTAGACTCTTTATTTATGGTTAAAAACGTTATGTTACTTAAAAGATCTTTTCAAGCGTATCGATACGTCTTTTCTCTGTTGATGTGTGAGCCGACATACAAGCCGGTCTAGAATCGTTAATTATTTATTATAAATACACTTGACACGAGCGTCACGAGGCGCAATCACCGAGGATCTGGCCTTCGGATGCTTGAGATAAAATTCGCGCACAATCAGAGATGTATGAGATACACAGAATCAGTTTCTTCGTCAAAATTCGCTAACAATTTCTAAATGGCTAACAAGTTCTGTATTTTTCGGCAAAAGTCGCTAACAAGTTCTAAAGCTTCGCAAGCCTCATTGATGATCTGTTCGCGATCTTGTAGAATTTGTTTGCGGACTCGAACAATGTTTTAAAGCTTTCTTCCCGAGGACCGTAGTCCTGAACGTTCGTAATCTTCAACTGATGTTCTGCCCTCTTTGGACCGTCTTAAATATCCGTTGATATATGGCAGAAAGGGCTTCACTCATCTAAAAATTCACGATTACATTCGATAACCTATTCCCAACATAATATAAGCTCCTGTATATCGTTTGGTAAAATGTCCTGTCTTTACAGGCAAAAATACGGACCTTTCAGATTTTATCTTGCATCATCACAGAACTGTCTCGTTTAAATGAGGATGACCAAAGCCGGAACAAGTGATAATCATGTGGCAGAATGCCTGGTGAATAACGCGGATGCGGCAACAGTTCCCATTCCAAACGGTAATCGCATTATGGGTCAATTCGCATTATGGTCTAAAATTTGTTCTCACCGCACCTTTTTCCTGTTCATAAGTAAATTCTGGCTGTTTGCGACGTAAGGAAACCTGCACACAAACGTAGACCGCGGCCGTAATGGTTTGGCCTTGTGGAAGGAACTCTTGGTGCACAATACCAGCTGATGTCTACCAAATTGTGGTAGGTGCTCAAGCGATTCGTCACCGGAATGGAATTCTTGACACCATCTTTTGTTACTGCAACGTTTTCAAATGCAGTGCGTAATTAAAGGCATGCCTTAGAAGTGTTTGTGCGGAGTTTAAAATCATATACCAAACATGTTTGAATAGCGGTACTTTTCACAGACATTGCGAAGGTGTTGTTCTACATAAAAAACATTAAACCGAACACTAAAATAATTCCTCGAGGAACAAGCCTTATATGTAAGCTGTCCGATGCAAATGCATGCAAAGCGTATGCGATCATTTCGACCCTTGGAGCGAATTTCATCGGAAAGCGACGGAACTTTATTTACTTTTTTTAACTTAAGTGAAATCACACTTGTTAATTTGGATATCCCATCGGCAATACAGTATGTTACTGTTACTATAGCTCATAAGCATTTCGCAAATAGGCGAATATGATTTTTACTTATGGAAGATCGAAAAATAGTAGTTGGATACCATAAAAGAAGTATGCCAATAGTATAAAAGTTTTTGTTGCCCTTTACAAACAATTTTACGTTCTATTGTGCGTTTTGGCTCGTGTTTTTATTTTGTTCAATTAGGAAATCGGAGCTTTTATTCATTAAAAGAAAGATTGCTTTGTCCTCTGAATTACAGGTACTGATAACAATTGTTATAAGATCAGATAACAATCGAGCTATTTGTTCATATTCCTATCTATTCTCGTTCCTGTTTCATTATTTTGCTATCTCTGTCTGTTTCTTTCACTTTCGGAGAAAACTTTAAGATATAAGTCTATCAGATTTACTAATTAAACAGCGGAATCAAAATGGAATTAAGAAAAAAATTTTGAGAATTACCGATATTGTCTCCAAAAGATTAAAATATTATTATATCTCTACATCACCCAATAATAAAGAATTCAATTTCATTTATTATGAAACGGTTCATTGGTATATGCATTTCCAGGCATGTTTAATGCTGAAAGGCTCAATTCCGAGTAAAACGTGTGCCCAACTTATAAACGTTTGAAATTGTGTTTTGTGATTTATACCGAGTGTATATCAGATTTGTTCTGATAATGAATTTTTAGTGCCTGGTGTAAAATTTCGAAAAGTGGACGTGTGCTCTTTTAACAATAAACGATTCAATGAAGGAAGACTTCGTAAAATTAAGTATCGAAATAAATGTCATCGTAGTTATGTAAAATATGAATTGTACGTACAACTCAGTTGCAAAAATATACAATCACTAGACAATTTCAATACATCTTTATTTTTGATGTCATTTTGCTCAAAAATGTACGGGAAAATATGAACTGAAGAAATCGTTTTAAAAAAATGTCAACAAAATTCATCCATTCATATTGTTACAACAGAACATTAAACATACTTTTAGTCCTTCAAAAATATCCAATCACCCAGACTGCTGTTTCAAAAATTTCCAATCACCCCTCAAAAAATGGGAAAGTTTTAGCTGACTGCAACTTCATTTGAATTTTTTTGTTGTAGTAAGCTTAATCTGCCAACTTGTATACAAAAAAAATTCTCAGTCTCCCTGTGATTTTTTTTCGGACTCAAATCACATGCTACAACAAAATGGGGCGAGGTAAACAACCAGTAACGAAATACGCAATTTGATGTTGACAAGAATCTACAAAAAATATTCTGCTCCCAAAATAGCTACTGAATTAAATATAAGTCTACGTGTAGATGTTGAAATCATTAAAAAATGGAGAGAAACAGGAAACTCTTCCGCAACTAAGCACACTGGTCGATCAAGGAAAACATTAAAAAGGCAAGACAAACTTTTCCCAAGAATATTACAGGGCAACCAACATGTCACCACATCTGAAATCACAATTGACTGGTGTGAAACAACAGAATAGATGTCTCAAATGCTGCTACAAGGTGATGTTTGAAGGAACAATGTTAGGGATTTTTATACTCTACTGTCATGTCTCCAAATGGTAAAAAGGCTGAAGTGAACTAAAAAACATCTTCAATGATCTTCAGAAACTTGGAAAAGTATCATCTTCAGTAATGAGTCGAAATTTACAGTTTATGGTGAAGAAGGTAAACGTGTTTTTCATAAGAAAGATGAAACATATAAGCCAGAATGCTTAAGTACAATTGTTAAATTCTCTGACACAAGAGATGGTATGGGGTTGTATGAGTGCAAGAGGAGTTGGCCAATTGAAATTCATTGAAGGGACGGTTAATGCTCACAAGTATCAGGATATATTGGAGGAATGTTTTCGTTGCCTTCGTTGCCAGAATTAAATAATAACGGTCAAGCAGTGTTTCAACAAGATGGAGCAGCACCACACCGAGCTCGACCAACTATGGCATGCTTTCAAGCTCATGAAGTTGAACTGCTTAAAAATTGGCCACCATCATGAAGTTGAAAAAAGGGGCCCGATAGAAGAAACCACGGACCTGAGAGGAATTAAAAGTTACCCTGACCAATCTCTGTGCGAAAATATCTGCTGACCAATGTGGGAAATTGATTTCCAGCATGCTAAACCGTTTGCATGCAGTAATTTCTGCTAAAGATGTAAATATTAAGTATTGATTGGAAATTTTTGAAACGGCAGTCTGGGTGATTGGATATTTTTGAAAGACTAAAATTATGTTTAATGTTCTGTTGTAACAATATGAATGGATGAATTTTGTTGACATTTTTTTTAAAACTATTTCTACATATCTGAAATCTATTTCATTCTTTTCACTTTATATTTTCCCGTTCATTTTTGAGCAAAATGACATCAAAAATAAAGATGTATTGAAATTGTCTAGTGATTGTATATTTTTGCAACTGAGTTGTATGTGGCTTGTATCAGGTCAAAAGTGTTTCACTGCTTCAAATAAACAATTTTAACTCTTGAATAAATCGACCTATCCATTCTGAAATAGCTACTTAGGCTAATAAATGTCAGAAAATCTAATAAAGATCTATGAATTTTTATAACCCTAAAGTGTCGTGTAGATTTCATATCAAATTTAATATAGTTATCTGTTTTATTAACTGTAGAAATGAAATTAACTTTTTGAATAAACATATAAAAACTTTTCTTCTTTTCATTAAGACCATTAAGCCGACACTGGTGCACGCGATGTAATGAAGAGCCTTTTGCATTAGCGGGGAAATTGAGCTGGCGCGTGGCAATTTGATTGAACGGCGACAGCCAATTGGACATTGTTTTTGACAGCGAGGAAATTTAATAAGAGATTCCAAAATTTACAGCGTCGACTGAAAACTCCCTGACATTATCGTTAACCACGACCTTTGGCACTTGAAACAATAATGCACTGAAAAAGGAATGGAAAAATCTGTCTCTATTTAAAATTTCCAAGTGGACGCCTAAAAAGTCTTTAAAAAATGCTTTAAATAAGTGAACATTTTCTATATATGCTACTCCGCAGATTAAAAGAGAACACATAAAAATATGTTTCAAATGAGGCACACAAGTAGCTTAAGAATGTTGCGCATATATTTTTTTACGCTGCGTGAACATTAGTGCTCTAATACCTTCAATCATTCATTTAATAAGAGAAAGAGATCTGGAGATTATGCAGGCCAAGCAATCATCGGGAAACCTTGCAATGCCTGCGTCATAATGTTCGCTTTGTAAGCCAATGCGTTATGTTGATCAAGTATTGCATATGGTATATGATGAATGCAGAGTAATAAAAATGGCCTTTCGCATCTCATCAAATATTGCCACGCTGTCAAAGTTCCCGTTATACAAACCGGATATTGCAGTTAATAGCACCCCAAACCATAGTTCTATATCAGTAAATAGCCCAATTAACTTGATTGTAAAGTCTCTTCAACACGATCATCATTACTATATGCCATTCGTCCAGCCTCAGCTAATCTACGGCGAACTGTCTGCATCGACATTGAGAAAATCCAACACGTTACACTCTGCAAAATCATTCCAGCTATGGCTTGCATTGATCAGTGATGTAGGCTACTCCAGTCCCCCTACGCCGTTTCGCATTTCGTTTTTCAAACCACCGTCTCCAAACTCCAGTGACCATTGTTGCATTTAGTTCAGTTTGGGCCGCAATATGATGCAAGGACTAACTCGCTATATGTGGCCACATAATTAGATGTTGAGTAAATTTCGTCCGTTTGATGAAACTGTCGTCGACGACGTCTTCCAGACATCTTTACGCCATATTTTCACATGAATAACAGCGCGCACAATCACTCTTCCTGGCCTTGAGAACTCTCAAAAACTAGTTTAACAGACTAGCTCTCCCCTTTTTTATTGCAGTTTCTAATGACGTTATTCCCGATAAAATGCAGAAATTTATATAAATTTTTTTCTTTAGACAACCCTAGAAATTTTTATAGCGCTCAGCTAAAATAAAAATAAGTTTCAAATTTAATCGTGAAAATTATCATAATTTTCATAAGATGTGATCATGATGCCATTTGAAAGGAAGTTTCATAGAATATTTTCTTCGTCCTTATTTTTTAGTAGTATTATCTTCAGTAAGGAGATTCTCGCATCCAGTGAGATTACATAGAATAGTACGTTTCAACAATAAATTAATCCTCCCGAGGAGGAAAAAGGAAAATAGCGGAAGCCCTGAGATCATCTAGTTTTCCCCTTTTATCTATCCTGAGAAAAATTGATTTTCTCGAACGTAATATTTAGAAAATGTAAAAGAGCTCTATCTTCTTACGTTTTTCATCATTTCTGATTGAATTATAATTCCGACCTCATTGAGACAATTGAGCCCAAACTTCATAGTAATGTAGACCCTGCCTTGAAGAATTTGCATATCGAATTTCACTCCTTTACATGTGTAAATACACGTTGACCTTTTGGTCCCCTCTAACCCTCAACCCCCAAAACTCCGACCCCAGTGGCCCAATCAGAACCAAATTAAATAGTGAAGAAGAAAAAAACACATGCCCGTAATAATACAGACTATCGATGAGATGAATTAGGCAATGTCATGAATAATGAAGAAAACACAAAATTTCCAATCCCCGCATAGAAAAAGATAATCGGATAAGGACAGTTGTCGTTTAAGAAAATGACATGTCAGGGACTTCATTTTGCAAAACAATACCCTCCATAAACGCTTTTTTACTTCTTATTATCGTTGCAATGATTGTTAGGTGCAATTATTTCTGCTAAAAAGTTTCTACACCATCATAAATTGAGATAAAGTGGCTGATAACTTTATCTAGAAGAAGGATGTCCACCATTTCCAATCTCTCTTAAGGAAATTCTTGTCGTCTATATCTTTAATGAGCTTAGATCATATTTGCATATACGAAAACCAGAAGCACTTTATTATGATAGCAGTAGGGAAAAGATACATTTCCCTTAGTAACCCTTTCCATTAGTCGTTTAGGAAAAGAATCCCATTTATTTCAGAAAAAAAACGATAGATATACGAGGGCAACTATTTTTTTTCTTAAAGATACCAGTCCGGTTGGAAAATGTGACATATACAGACGAAAGGACAAGGTGTTAAGTACATGTGTGGACAACGAATAGCACTGAAATATCGTAACACACTAATTTATTACGGTAGTATACAGGGCCATATGGCCTTCACGGTTACTCATCACTGGTTGACACACGTCCTTACTGAAACTTTCCTACCCACCGTGCTACTTTACGGTATGGTAGGGCATTATTCCCAAGGGCTTCCACTAATTCACTGTGACATTCCATCGCATTTCTCCCTCGGAGAACGGCTATTTTGATGTAAGCGCTCTGCTCAACACGGGTTACTTCCATCTCGCACGACACTCACCAACTGACTGATTTCACAGCCCTCGCTGCGCTACTACCAGCTATCACAGAGCCATCTGTTGTTCTGCATACACACTATGCCTGTAGAACTTCCACACGACACATATACGTTTGTGATCCGTTCACATATCTACAAGAAAAAAAATAGTTGCCCCAACCCTCGTATAAAAATGCAAGAAAATGTTATAATGTGAAAAAATTTCATTCAGCGTTTTTTTTCCTCCTAGGAATCTCATTTCCCAATGTTAATTTTACATGAATCATTTGAAATTATGATAGAGGAAAATTAGTCTGAGGATTATGGCAATTTTATCGTTTTCAATTTTTTGCTTATCTAGCAACGATTTTATCATCATCATTTTTATCATAAACATCATCGTCATCATAATCATCATCATCGGCAATATTATAAGAAAATTACCCGTCATAAGATTGAAGGAAAGAAAATATACGTACCCCGGGATAACGACTTAAAAATTTTCTGCTATATAGAAATATAATAGTGTACAAGGCAATAAAAAATACTGTACTCTTCCACTAAAATCTTACTGTAAGATACTGGGAATGAGAAAAATGCGCGCTCTCACTTTATGTCAATCTTTTTTTGGCTGCTCATATTACTGTTTTTTCATTTTCCTATGAACGGTTACGTTTAACCACATATTGAATATCTAATTTAAATAAATTTTGCATTAACTACATAAATAAAATCGTAAATTTCATTCAACATGGCCTGAGAACTTCTCTTTTATTTAAATTTACCCATATTCAACCGTTATAGCTTGCTCTACCAGGATTCTAGGATTTTATATGGAGATTTCTAGTTAGTGCACCTGCTCCAACCCCCCAAACGCCAATGCAACTACATCATCCCGGCTGTTGGCTGCTTGGTCAAAAATAGCACGATTTCGAAAACGGCGCTGAAGTCTTGTCTTTCGCTGCTTGGCCTACTCTTCAACATCAGGTGTTCGAAAGGCGGCCTCAATTTCTTCCATGGGGCTTGCTTTTTCTCTTCTTGGATAGTGGTGGATGTACATGATCGTTTGTTTCTGTGTTCTACATTCCAACAATCTGAGTGGGGATATTAACTACTTGGTAATCTGTTGTTGCAATTCGCACTCTGCTCTCGATGTCTTAAAGCAAAACTTGGGCATTCATCACTATACAGATTTGTATAAGAATCAAACAAACAAACAAACATTCTTATTTACACAGGGTGAGTCTGAAACTCTGTCACAAACTTCGCATGCGTACTCCCCATGGCCAAAAAAGAAACAAGTGTCCTATCAATATGGGTCTAAAACTCAACCGTTAACGAGAAAAAAGGCGTTTAAATGTGGGTGCCTCTATGAGATTTGTTTTAGGGATGTTGTTCCAAATGACGCCCATGTGCTTCAACACAAGCGTGCAGACGTCTCTGAAATGAACGGCAAACACGTTCTAACACTCCTGTGCGGTTCCTTAACATGCAACCACAGATAAAAATCAAGACAACTGAGATCGGGAGATCGAGGAGGCCATGCCACTGGCCCCGCACGTCCAATCCATCTTGCGGGAAAGCAATCATTCAGAACCTGACGTGCAACCACGCTGAAATGTGCCGGAGCGCCATCATGCATAAACCACATGTCCAGTCGCCATTGCAAAAGAGTGTTCTCTAGTACCTGCGGCAGGATGTCGTCATTCAATTGTTCCAAGAACGTCCGGTGTAACTGTCTGATCAATCTTCACAATTTCCGTGACCCGCTCGTCAGCCAACCTCACAGGGGCACCCTCATTTGGACGCTATTTTTCTCGTTAACGGTTGAGTTTCAGATCCATGTTGATAGGACACTTGTTTCTTATTTGGCCATGGGGAGTACGCATGCGAAGTTTATGACAGGGTTTCAGACTCACCCTATATAGATAGACTAGCCTTAATATCCGACATCGCTCAGGTTTTTATAAAAATAAAATGCTGTAAACTAAACAATGAAAGCTGATATAACTGAAAAACTTGCCAAGAATAGTTTTTAATTGAAAGAGTTTATTCTGTTGAACAAAGCAAAAAACACAATTCAAACAAACCCAAACAAACCATGGCATTAGTTAATGCAAAACTTGCAAGTAAAAATGTTCTTAGTGAAGCCTTTTTGCTACAGTAGATGTAAAGATTACGTGGAATGTCAACACGTGAGCAACCAACATACAACTGACCATGAGAAAAGCAAGGAGACTTTAGATCAAGTCCAACAACCTTAAGAGATTGTCCCTGAAACTTGTTGATTGACATAGCGAAACTGAGCTTAAGAGGGAATTGCAGCCTCTTTATTGAAATGGCAAATCTGTGTCTGAAGGAATCAGTGGGATTCTTGTAATGAACACAATTTCATTTTTGTATTTCCCTGTGATGATTATAGCCTCGATAACATGTGGCTTCCTGCACATGACCAACCTTGTTTCATTGCACAATCGTGAAGGCTCCATGTTTCTTTGAGGATAAGGTTGTGCGGTGGCATCTTAGGAGATTGGAAAAAGTTTAGAAACTCAGTTGGAAATTCTACAACTTCATCCTGATTGACAACGGTGTCAATAAATCGGAAAGAACTTGCTGTTTCGGGCAAAATATTAGCAGATCCAGATTAATTTTTTCGACTTCATTACTTTGTGGAGCCGAAATCGCACGTTCACATAACTAGGTGGAGTCTTTATAGCTGTTGTTCATATTAGAAAAGACTTTCGCCTTGAGCGCATTTATTGTGCCAACCACATGGCAGTTGATGCATGTCCTGCTGTTGGTGCAAAGGCAATCTTCCGCTGCCATTGGCAAAGCAGCTGCTGTGAAAATTGCTCAGCTGTTAAATCTCCAAACAGACGGGCTCTCATGTTGGTCTTTAGTTCGAGGAGAAGGTCTTTAAAGAAGCATTCAGCTCACCAGCCTTTGTGACGTTTGGGAAGGGTCTGTCGAAGGTGTCCTGCATGTGCCACAGTTACTCCCACTGATATCCTTCAAAGTCTTGTCAATAGCTTTCACCACTTGCGATGTGACATGGTGCACTCATCCAGACAATGGGCCGTGTTTGTTGCAAAACCTTGGCCATGATTTAATTCCTTGAAATGTTGTATATTGGAGAATCTGTTTTGGTCAAGTTCAAAGGAATCTTAAAAGCTGAATTTGCAGTCCTGTCTCCATAAGAAATGTTGCTGCAATGCCAGAAGACGCCAGAGCAAGACCTATGCAGTGCTGCCTTGTTTTTGCGAGAAGAAGGTTGACCAGGAAGTTTTTTTCCTATGCTTCCAGGCGCATCAAGAAAGAAAGGTTTCCCAGTCTGTCTTCTGATAGCATCAATTATCCTGTTGTAAACAGCTCTTTGGTCATCGAGTAGCTTTGGCTCATTTTCAGCAAAAACCTCCAGTTCATCTGTTTATCTTTTTTATCTATCTATCTTCTATCTATCTGCTTCTTCTATTACCCCTTTACGTGGTCAGAGAAATTAGCATCCCCTAAAAAAGCAGAGAGATAATGTGAGAAGGGGCAGGAAAAAAGCTTTATATCTTCACCATGACCTTGTCCTCGGATCAATTTGACCTACCTAAAACCTTCCCATGATCAACCTGAATTACCATGCAAAATTTCATCATGATTGGTCCAGCCATTTTGGAATGCATAGCGAACAGACAGAATTTTATATTCAGGGTAACTCATTTTAATGATTCCCCTGGAATATTTCGAAAACAACACATGGGATAGAAAAAAAGTTCTCAATGAAATTTATTTTTCTCGGAGGGCGCAATCGAATGATACAAAATCCCGCTGGGGTGGGGCGGGAAACAACTTTGAAATCTTAAATAGTTTTTTATTGCATATAGTACGTTAAAAATGGGGAGGGGACGGAGTCTATTTTAGTACCATTCGATTGCCCCTACTTTGATTCTTATTGCACGTTTAATGAATCACTTGAAGCTTATTAATTGGTAACCTGCTATATAGCAACGGTTGTTATTTATGCGTTGTATTCATTTTATGCTTTATTTCATTATTTTAATCTTATTTCATCATAATAATGTTAATTATATGATCTCATAATTCGATGCAACTTTGATTAGAGATTCTTTTACCTCAATGATGCGATATTTTATAAGGCGTTCCATGATCGTTGGAATATGCTACGTGAAAAAAGACTTCGCGGAAAGGTTTATGGTTGGAGGTCTACGTCGCTGTCCTTTCCTAGAGGAAATACTCTAATCGGCAAACAGCCAAAGATGCAAAGCTTTGGGAAGTTTTTTTCTACGAGGATAATCCTACGTATAATCAGTGGAAGTGTATAGGGACAATCAGAAAAGTCAGTGGCATAGCTAGAGGTTAGGCCTCCCAGGACAGTCCTTAAATTTGCATCTTCCCTATTCGAGTTACAAAATAATACACATTAAACTGCCTAAAATAAAATGTAAAATGGATAGTTCAACTGTCCCGATAGAAAAAAACAATCTTTTTCAAAGCATTAGGCCAAAAATGCAGCTTCTTAAGTATTACCCGGCATGGACCACCCACTCCGCTTCACGGCTTCTAAGCATCCGAAATCACATCTCCGTGAAAGCGCAACCGTGTCGCAAAATTCAGAAGTTGATTCTGGAAGAGAATCATCCCACACAGCTACTATTACAAAGAATCTTGTTATACTTCAAAAGGCAGATAATTCGAATGACCTGCAACTTGACAACATATTTAAGATAGGCATTAATAAAAACTCCGCTCTCGATAAATGCAGAAAAAAAATAGGGATTTTTTGAAAAAAAATTTTTAGATTTTTTTTTTTAACAGAGACCGATGAGGTTCGTGGCCACTTTAGAGGAGGCCTGGGTTTACTTAAATGATAACAACAGAAAAGCAAGTCATAGTTTTAAGTCCGGGTGAATCTATCCACTTTCCAGCATGGTACTCTACCACTAATACAACAAGACTTCTCAGAAGTATTCATGGATGCCGCTGGACTTTCAAAGTCACGCACCCGGAAAGGCAAAGATTAATGCAGATTATTACCAAGGCAAAGTTTTGATATCGTTTTTTTGTGGGGTTTTTACCAGATGAGCTTTCATCTCTTTATGGTGCCGATAAGATCCATGCCGCCAATCTTCGCCAAATTTACAGCCAGAATTTTCTAGAACTGCCAACAGCCTTTGGAAAACCTGCCAGTCGTATGATAAATTATGAACCTCTTGAGTGTTTGCAAAAGTTTGTTGCAATGGAAATTCCAGTATCGGCAATGAGGCAATGAAATAAAGGGATGTTGGTTGTACTAAGCTAATTTTAAAGAGACAATATTTTTTTAATTCTATAATATTTTGCAACACTGCCATTGCAAAATAACTAAGTAAGAAGAGACAGATGGATGATGAAAGAAGTAATTTTGAAACAACTTACGAAAACAAAAACTCATAAGGCTTACGCGATTTATAGAAATAATCAATCTAACCATTTGATCAATCTGAAATTAATGAAAGCTTCGGAGATGAATATTTCTTGGCTTTTGGAGTATCGTAAGTGAAGAGCAGCAAAAGAAATGGCTTCACAAAAATTATTCCGTGACGTAAATGAGTGGGTTTAACGACTCTCGTCACACATAATTGCAGCGGAAGGATGATGAAAGCCGGAGAATCTGAAGTATCCCAATGATCGATGAAAGGATTCAATAACCAACGGATAAATCACGTCGTCGTTCCTCAAAAGAACGAAAGTGAGGAAAAGCAGTTGGCTTTTTATAAAGATATATACAGTAAAAGCATAATGACGCACAGAAGATAACTTATAACGAAGCATCTTTATATTGAAAGAGATTTCGTCATACTGATCTAATTAAAAATAAAATAAAAGATTTTTACTGAGTAATAATTTGTGTAGGTCTCTTAACTTGTATCGGACAAAGTCCACAAATATGAACATTTCGTTTTGAAATTAGCAATTGAGGAACATGAATTAGAAGCAGCGGAAAAGTAGTTGTATGAGCATTACTATCGAATCTTTAGGCGTCTTCTTTAATTGAGCCGTATTCTTTGAAATGAAGTTACCCTCGTTTTCTAAATAATGTTATCGTATTTTATTCGAAAGTGGTTCACTTATCGACGCCCGTGCTTATTTGACAGCGATGTTTACATTTGATGTCGTAATACGATCTCCGTTTCACTCGCGCTGTTATATAAATAGAAGTAACTGGACGTACGACAATTTTTTAAGAAACTTTTCTACGAGGATTGATGCAATATCGAGCGGTAATTGAATGGGCCGCGCGAAATTTATTAGATGATTCTCCAAAAATTCTTACATTTATAAACAACAGGATAAAGATAAAAAATTCTAAAATTATTCAAAAACAATGACAGTACGAGTTTGAAACCTATGATCTATATTAAGACATATAATATACAGTTTTGAATTATTGCACCATCTTGCCGCAGAATAATTTTCTCCTTTTTTCGTTCTAATTCGTGATAATAAAAGTAGTTATGAATTTATCAGAAATACGATTAACGCCGATCTAATAAAAAAGTAACACGTTAGGTTACTTGTTCATTTTCAATCATTTTCCATAATAATAACAGGTCTTAGTTAGAATTAATGGCAGTTAGATTTAAAATAACAATAGCACAGACTCTCTACCTAGGTGTCCGCCGAGGCCATCACTAATTCCCATATGAGATTACCCTAAGCTAATGGAGGCATTTTTTTAAACATGAGAATTGGTTTTTAAGATGATGCTTATTTAAAACTATTTTAACATTTATTTATTGGTTTAAGAACAATTCAGTTATTTTTTATAACTAGTTTGCATTCAGAAATTATTAACTTTATTTTCTGAATAAAATTTTCTTTCCAAATATGAATGAATGTTTTTATTGGCAAATAAATAAGCGGACTGTGGAAGAGCGGACTTACTCTGTGTTTTAAGGAATTGTCTTCACATTTACAAAAGCAATATTTTAGAATGAAGGAGTTTTAAGCAAAAAATTAAATTTAAATATAGACATAAACAAGCAGATAAAGCATCGCCGAAGCCGAGTTTCCCTTTCGTAGCGTCTTCTATAGAAAACAGCTCAAAATCGCTCATGAATATGGATCATTGCCAAGGTGTGGAGTGCTGACTGGAAAAATTATTAGAAATTAATTCGAATAAATAGGGAGTTGTGTGCTTCTGGCAAAAAGGCTTTTTTTCTTTTGTCAAAGCCAAAATTAATTCCGTTTATACTAAAGCAAATATTGCTTATGCTCAACCATCTCCTTGGGATTAATGTTTATTAATGAGTTTTAAAAGTTAATTAGACATCTATGAAAAGAGGAAAAACAGTCGACATGCTTTTTTTGCTGTTTATTTAATAAAAAATTCTATTATAAATGAATAATAAAATTAACATTGCTTTAAAGAAAGGAATCGGTCTTTGTATTGTAGTTTTTTTAGTTATTCGATAACGTCTCTGTAATTTTATATTGCTACTAAATGTTATGCCAGGCGTTGCTCGGTCTGTTTGTTTAATGAAATTTTGCAATATCTGAATTAGAATATGAATAAGAATACATGAAAAATCTTTAGAGTTAATAACGTGAATATTCACTTTGGAAAAAAAGAATTTTTGAAAATGCTTGCATTGGAATTTCGTGTCCGGTTGGGTTTGCCTAGGAAAATTCGACATTGCATCCTTAACATTTTAGAATATCAAAGAAAGGCTATGATTATTGAAGTATTTCTGTCTATATTAAAAAATACTTCATAGATGGATTGAGAGTGTTCAGGGGCTCCTCACCATCCCTCATCAACACGTAACCGTTTCAATAGAGTTGTATTCAGTCACATGTCCTGAATGTGGTTGTTCATATTGACAGTATCAGTTTTAGCAGCAAGAATTGCCCTCTCACATTGCCCTCTCAATATCATATCCCTTTGAGATATTTATAATTTTCTAATATGTTCAGATGAACATTATCTATAATTTCTCTAAAGGAATTTACCAGATTTAAAAAACCATATGAAAAATAAATTTTCTCCAGTTTTTAGCTCATTAGGGAAAGCACCTTCGTTTTTTCAGCAAAAGCTTGGAACAACTGCACGCCCTAAAAGTTGTATTCTTTAATTTGTTTTAGAAAAATTTCTTACATCTCTCCAAAAATTTTAATAAAATAGATCTTGATTTTTATTTATTTATTTATTAAGTAGCGGAAGAATGGAGCTACTTATTAGTTTCCCAATGTCCGTCTGTCCGTCCCCTTCATAATTTCTGCATTTTTTGAGGTAGAAAGTTGAAATTCGGAATGTAGCTTATTATGGGCATCAACCTTCATTGTTTTGTTTGGTTTTGATTGGCCCACTGAGATCGGAATTACGGGGCTGGGAGTTAGAGGGAACCAAGTGATCGATATGCTACTTAGGTATGTAAAGGAGTGAAATTCGATATGCAAATTCCTGTAGGCAAAATCTACATTCCTATAAAGTATGGGCTAAATTGTACCAGTGAGGTCGGAGTTGTGGGGTCTGGCGGTCAAAATACGGGGTGTGATATTTCAGCCGATCGAAAATGATTAAAAAGGAAATAGGGTTCTTTTATATTTTCTAAATACTAAGATCGGAATTTTAATAAAAAATTTTTAATAAAAATAATTGGAGATTAAAAAGTATAGATAAAGAGGTAAAAAGTAGCTTCCTCTACTTTCCTATACCTTCCTCGGGAGGCTTAATTTCTTGTTCTTGTTATAACTACAGTGGCTAGAAGAAATAGTGTGTCCATTGAATACAAAATGCAGCTATGAGAGTGTAATGATGACTGATGACACCGCCAGATGGCATGACAATCTAATGCGCCGACAATTACTCTATAATGCATGAGATTCAATGTAAGTTTAACAGCACGAACGCTTTAAAAATACTTGTTT
>JAHWFO010029305.1:660312-681697 GCA_023313115.1 Rhysida immarginata
AAACAAGTATTTTTAAAGCGTTCGTGCTGTTAAACTTACATTGAATCCCATGCATTATAGAGTAATTATCGGCGCATTAGATTGTCGTGCCATCTGGCGGTGTCATCAGTCATGATGACACGAAATCAGCGGCAATGGACACACTATTTCTTCTAGCCACTGTAGTTATAACTATCTCCCTTAAAGCGTGAATCATTAACACAAGCGTCGTAACTAACGAAAAAGACTCTCTCTGGTATTGAAAATCACAGTTTCCATCTTGGATTTTAGCAATCAGTTTTTTCGTTTGCTCGGAACAATTAAGCTTACAGTGTTGCGTTTCCCCGGCGCCATCTCTTGATTAAACAAACAAACATAAACCAGGTCTATTTCATATATAGATGTATTATTTTTACCGCATCCCCCCCTTTGGGGAAACCCTGCTCTGAACCTAACGAACACATGGTGCGAATATGAGTTCATTCGGATAAGTGGTTCAAAAGTTTTTAGAATATTTACATCCGTACACGGAATTTTTATATACAGGGTGTAAATGGACGGCGTTTCACAAATTTAAGGATATGTAGAGGATGATGTGGTGAACATTTTTTATTAATAAACCCATAGTCCCAAACGAAAAGCGACGGAGCCACAGCATGTTTGATGCTCTGTTTTGCGTCAAGCCGTGGAATGGCCGTCTGAATTACTGTGTTGTCACTGCATTGGAATTTCGAGCGTAAAACCTAACGCGCGAACGTATTTCCAATGGAACAGTCCAGCGACCGTTGTATGATTGGTCAGGTGCAGCACTTTTGCTGAAAGGTAGGGTAAAGGCGGGTAAATTTGCCAGTCATGTAAATTGGCCGCATTACGTATTTTTTTTTTTAATTTTAATTTTTAAAGCTTTCGAAAAAGCAATAAAGGAAAAGGAACAATAAATTACAATAAACAACAACAATTTAAAAATGTTGAATATCAATTTTTTTAAAAAGGAAGAGCCAAAAAAAAAAAAAAACAGAAAAAAAAAACCGGTGAGGAAACAGCTCGGTTTCCTCACCGAGGTTATTACAATTAAACGTCAGGAAATACGTACAGCAATCTCAGTGATAAAGCGTACAAGGTTTCATTTGAAAATGGCCTGCGAGCTGACAGTCTGCATAAGGCCTACAAGATGCAATGACAGGGGACTAGTTCAATGCTTGACAAACCAGGAAATCAAACAAGCTGTGGCTCCGTCGCTTTTCGTTTGGTTTATTAATAAAAAATGTTCACCACATCATCCTCTACATATCCTTAAATTTCTGAAACGTCGTCCATTTACACCCTGTATAAAGATTAAAATGTTTTAAAAAATGAACAATTAGAAAAAAACTCTCTGATAATTAATCTAAATTAATAACATTAATACGAGAAGCAGAAAACTGTGGCTAGGTAAAAACTATAAACGAGATTACCTCTTTTTTCACAAGCGGGTTGTGGAAAAAAAGAGGTCATCTCGGTGATAACAATAGCATTGTTTTAAAAACGTATACTGAAAAAGAGGAATATTTTCAAGTGGTTTAAATTTTAAATAAAGCAACTTCGAAGCGAAGCCTTAGGGAAGTCCTGTAATCTAGAACCGGATGAACACGAGCACTCTAGAGCTGGGTAGAACTTTTTAGCCTCACCAGTACGAGGGATGATTGACGACCGAAACTCGAATAAGCAGGCAGCGCATCAATTCTTTAAAGCTCCAATCATTCGCTTTACATCGATTCGCATCGCCCTTATTCCGAAATCTAATTTTTTATGCCTTTTACAAAGCAGGACACATTAATGACGGGCCTGAAGCCTTTCTAGCTCCCATTCAATAGGAGGTATCGCGATATGCGGCTTCCCTGTCTAACCCACTCCTCAGAGCACACGGCTTATGTGCAGCGCTCTAGTGTGTAGTTAATGACGTGATTGTGGGCAGAATTTCAAAATGGAGGAGTAGCACATATGTTCTGCTATTATATTTGAAATATGCCTAGTTATCAGCGTGTAACTCTCTAACATAATTAACGTACAACGACTATAATTTGGAGCTCAGGAATAGAAAAAATGCATGTTCTACTGATTCTGGAGGGTGAATCTTTGTTCAGAAGCCGAAGAAAATACTTCGAAAAGGGCTAAAAGAATGCTCTTCGTAAGATGCATGCAGCGTTCCCTGGCTAAACAATTTTTGCGTACCACTCGTACAGGACTGTATTTAGAACGTTGGGTTTAGAAAATTTCTTCTCTCCAAGTTAAAAGCATTCTTTGTTTACACAAAACAATACCATTCATTTCGGCAATATTAATTTAGCATGTTGAATAACCCAACACTTCCTAGAGAGAAGGCCTGTGGACAAAAGGTGTATACATTGTTACATCATCATCAAGTGGCCAAATTTAAGGCTTATTATTGGTAGAAATACGATTAACAATAGCCGCTTGATAATGATGTAACAATGTACAGGGTGATTCAGTCAATTTCTGACCATTTCAGTACTATGATTTATTGACCCATTAATGTTTACAAACTTAGCATTTCAGTATGATATTTTAGGCACTTCGTAGTTTTTATTCCCGTGGAAAAGTCCTGATGATATGCTCAATGTGGCCACCACGAACGTTTTGAACTGCCCACAGCCGAATGGTGAAGTTCTTCATAACTCTATCCAGGATTTCTGCATCCACAAGGGTGCAGCAGTCGACGATGCTTTGTCGCAGCTGGTCTAGGGTTCTTGGTGCTATAGTGAACACACTGTCTTTAAGGAACCCCCAGAGATAAAAATCACCTGGGTTTAGGCCAGAACTCGTAGGGGGCCAAAGAAAGCCACCCCCAAATCGATCTGGAAACCTGTTTGAAATGACACGATTTCCGAATTTCTGATTGAGAAAGTCTAGCACTCCATTAGTTGTGTGAGGCCTATCCCCATCCTGTTGAAACCATTGATGTCGAAGCGGTATACGCCTCCTTCGCAGCTCGGGGATGAAGAAGGTTTCCAACATGTTAAGGTAAGCCTGTGACGTTACGGTGCCCTCAAAACAGAACGGACCAATGACGCCTCTTTTGGAAATCGCGCACCAAGCCATAACCTTTCCTGGATGAAGAGGTGACTTATGGATCTCATGAGGGTGCTGGAAACCCCAAAAACGAACGTTGTGTTTATTAACGTCACCTGACAGATGTAAGAAGGCCTCATCTGACACCCACAGGTTGTCCACAATGTCCTGATTGGCTTCCATTTCTGCTCCAAACTCCATCGCAAATTGTTGTCGCTTCTGTCTTCCAGTGTCTGTTAACTCCTGATAAACATGGATCTTATACGGGAACAGGTGTAAATCTTTTCTCAAAATTCGCCACGTCGTGGTATACGACAGCCCTTCTTCAATGGATAGGCGGCGAACTGATTTTTTGGTAGGGGAATCGACCCACCTTGTGCGAACATTTTCGACAACTTCGGCCGTTCGAACATGAGCTTCGCTCCCGCCTTTTTTCTTGCCTTTAACACATCCAGTGGCACGAAATTGCTTGACAAAATCCATGATTGCTTGCCTGCCTGGAGCGTCTCGACACTTATACTCCTTCCGGGACTTTCTTTGCACGGTTACAGGTGATTTTGTCTCGAAATACTATTCGACAACCTTGCATTTCTGCTCTGTTGATAAAGCGGGCGCCATTTTTCAACAATACGATTTTCATGCAGCGCCGTTGCAACAATACAAACTCCAACTATTTAGAAATCCGATATGGCGCTCATACTCTTTCAATTGTTTATCCCTAATGCACGTCATTCGAGTGAAATGGTCAGAAATTGACTGAATCACCCTGTATACACCTTTTGTCTGCAGGCCTTCTCTCTAGGAGGTTTTGAATAAACTTGCTAGATCATTTATATTATTACATATAGTGAGAATACACATTCAGAAACAGCAACAATATTAAATCAATTTTTAAAAACTCTGTTTACAATGCAATTTTACGAAACAATCAAAAGTTTAAGTATTTATGTTTTCCATGTTGAAAACAACGTGGCTAATTAGTAGAGGCTCGTTCTTTTAATTATTCTGTCTTTAGAAATACCCTCGTGTGCAAAAAAACGTGAACAAGATTAGAGATTCCGTCACTGATTGGCTCTCCGAAAATGAAGTTGTTTTCGAATAATCGGAATTTCTCGTAAAACCTCAAAGGCTCAATTGTCAATTGGTCTTGTTAGAAGAAGAGCGAAAAGAACGAAACCTGGAATGATGCAAATCAATTTTTTAAGTAACATTGGAGACTCTAATTTGAAATCAGAGTGAAATAAACAAAAACAATCTTTGAGTAAATAAAAATACTTACGACACGTGTAGTTTGTGACGGAGTCATAATAATACGTACATATTTACGATAAAAAAAAAGATAATTTAATTTGGAAAACTAAAATAAAAAATAATCATTAAGTTTAACTTTAGAGAGAAAGTAGAACCACTAGAAGATATATTGCTTGAAGAACAAAATCTAAAGTTGATGACCAGACCACACCAGAAGGGATGATTGAGGGGAGGGGGGGGCTAAAAACAAAACTGGTGTCCTGCACTTCATAATCTTATTTTAGAGAAGAAATGGATAGATGAAGACTAGCTAAGATGACCCGACAAAACTTTGTGTCAACACAAGAAAAAATATTAGAGAGGATCCGTTTAGTGCGTTGGGACTACTTTGCTCTGCTCATTTGCATGGGAAACCGCAACAAGGAATCCTCGCTATAGAAATTAATTATCTACAGTATGAACAGATAGTCGACTCCGGTAGATCTCAAGGAATTTGCTGACATATCCAATGCGTGGATTGATCCAATAAAGTCCCTTGTAGCAAATAAAGCAAAGTTCTAAATATACAGGGTGATTACAAAAGAACTTCACACTTTTAAAAATTGGTTACATCAAAGCTATTCAGAATATAGACAAACCACACACGGATTCTTAAAGAAAAACTCTTGATGTTTATTGTGATACAGTTAAAGATGTTCAATATGCCCCGCTGTCGTGACAATCCCTCATCAAGAGGTGCGGGAATTCTTGATGCCACTCTCCCACAGCGGTGGATTGATCGAGCAAACAATAACCTGGAACTTGCAAAGTGGCCACCGCGGAGCTCCGACCTCACACCTTGTGATTTCTTTTTATGGGGGTGTGTAAAGGACAAGGTCTTCACCCTACCCCTTCGCTGTGACCTAGACGAGCTGAAAGAACGCATTACGGTAGCGATACGTGGGATTGAAGGAGACATGTTAATGCGAGATTGTCACGACAAGGAGGCATATTGAACATCTTTAACTGTGTCACCTGTGTCACAATTCTTCAAGAGTTTTTCTTTAAGAATCCGTGTGTGGTGTGTCTATATTCTGAATAGCTTTGATGTAATAAATTTTTAAAAATGTGAAGTTCTTTTGTAACCACCCTGTATATATGGACCACAAAGAGCTTCAAAAGTTTACTAGAGGAAATAGTACTCCAAAAAAGAGGGTCATACAGAAAATCTTCGCAATTTGTTTTTTTTTTTTACAAATCAGAATTTATTATTATAGAAAACAATTATATCTATGGATGAAGTTGATGGAGGCCTTGCAGTACATATCGGGAAAGAACACACAGAATTCCAACTTCCCGATATGTACAGAGAACTTCCCCTTTCATTTTCTGGCCGGCCAGGTGGCCGAGAGGGCTAGGGCGTAGGCTTTCTAGTTCTCGAGTCCGCCTGGTCGTGGGTTCGAATCCCGCCGTGGGCATGGATGTTTGTGTTTGTTCCGGGCTGCGTACAGATATAACTAGTGTAAAAGGCGCAAAATGACCTTAGCAGTCGACGCCAAAAAATTTCTAATAAACCAACCAATAAACCGATATGCACTGTAAGGCCTCTGTAAACTTCATCAAGAAGGACAGTACAGAGAACTCTCAATTTCACAACATTAATCTATGGACTTTACACTATTAGTGGCTTCATCTTCAGTAGCATCTAACACGTGACCACGAACGCTTGATATAATGAAGCTTCGTTTCGTCAACATGATGTCGTTGAATTCCTTGTTAAAGAGAAAATTCCCGCTGCTAAAATTCACCAAAGACTTCAGCATGCATTTGGATGCTTGTTCATGGACGCTATAGTATTTTCATAAAAGAGACCAATACTAATTGGGATCAGAGTGGAAACCAGTCAGATGCAAAAACTGTTGATTCATTACTTTCTCCTGACGTTAGAGAGAGCTAATTCTTAATTTTCTAATGCTAATTCTAATTGTTTGTAAACTTCCACATCGTGATATTTTTAATAAGCAAATTAGAAAGAATTTACAAGTATTTAATCTACTCTATGTAAAGGAAAATTTATTGAAATGTGTGTAGCTCTGAAGCGCGAGAGCGTGGAGCAATGAACGGAATAACTAAGTGATAAGCAGCCATTTCTGATTGGTTCGTTTCGTTGGTCTTCTTTTATTAAAAATACTATAGCAGCATTAGCAGATCGGTGAAAGATTTCAAAGATGAAACCACGAGTATCTCAAGTTCTGCCTCGAGGTCGAGCTGCCTCCACTGAACGCAACAAGGAAATGGTTGACGACAAGCTTGTTACAGTGTCTGAAATCGCAGCAAAACTTCTAATTGGACACAGATAATAAACCAAAATACTTAATAAACTTAATTAAGAACACAGAGTCTTTGGCCTTCTGAACCAGAGGTCTACCGCAATTCAATTTTCAAGCTTGCAGGACCATGGAAAAGTTGCGTGGGGAGAAATGGAGATGATGTTGAAAAGTGAAAAAAAAGTTTATAGATTCAGGTGACATAGTTGTTTTTTTCGTAACAAAAATTCTGATTTAAAAAAAAAAAAGAGTGCTCACTGTATAGATGTGCTGGGGAAGGAATCGATGCCGCATGTTTGTATATCATAATACTTACTCAACTGAATTCCCAAACACATAACTTAGCTTGTACTGAGAAGAAGAATACAAAATAACTGTAAATTGATGTGCAGGAACTATTTACTTTAGCAGCAATGGTTGTACCAGAAGTTAAATAATTATAAATTATAAATGATAAGTTTCTTATTAAGTATCGGAAGAATGGAACTGCTGTACATAATAGTTTTACCATCTCCTTCTGTCTGCACCTCTATTCCGTTCATACTTTCAATAATCCTTGACATAGAAGTTTGAGACCTTATATGTTGTATGGGCATGACCTACTTTACTATTAACTTTTGTTTGGAGTGGTCCAGTACGATCGGGGTTACGAGAGTTGGAGTTAAAGGGGGTTCATCGGGTCAATTGGTATGCAATTCTGTATGCAGATTTCTCTAGGTAAGACTACTATGGGCAGGTGAGACGGGGGACTATGTTATTGTAAATTGCTACTAAGCCGTAAATTCAAAAAGATAATCACACAACGGGCTGAGTTATCAGTAATTAGCAAAAAATAGCTGCATCAATAAGCTTTTTGCACTGTAACATCATTGACACGAGGAAATCTTATGCCGCCATGCTAGAGAACGAACAATTTACTACTCGCTAGTTTCGCTAGTCACTGTAATCGCACTAATTCAAAAATTCGGTACACAATGGCTTTTTGCTGCGTCTTTGGCTGTTCGAATCGGAATTACGGAAACGTTAGGACAAAAATGCTAAGAAAGAATAGCAAGAAACTGATTATCGATTGGATATTGTATGTGTGACGAATAAAATATATTTTCAAATGTTTTGGGGTTTTTTTGTGCATATGTAAAAAACAAACTAACAAATAATTCAAAAAATACTGTTTAAGCTATTGTACGGTTGGATCTAAGCTTAATGTAAATGTATAATGAAGTTGATAAAATTTTTCGATTAGTTTAAGATTCATCATTATTAAAATGAAATCTGTAATTTATGACTATCCTGTATATTGGTGCAAAAAATGTAAAATAATATTTATTCGTCTTTTTGCATACTGGATGGCCTAATTTAATATAAAAGCTATCACTGTTCACAATATTCTCAAATACAATAGTTTTACCCGCTTCAGTTTTATACCAGAAACCTTGCATTTTTTCGATATTGTGAAATGATAAAATGCGATCTCTCCTACAGCCAGGCGATATACTGCATTCTTTGCTCTCGGATTACCCAGTTTATTCTCATTGTGGTGAAAGCGGAAGATGGCTGTTAGAAAAGAGGAGCTGTTTTAGCGATAATTTCGCTATCGCGTTCTCTAACCACTGTATCCTTGAACCCTTGTTATATTGACTAGACAGTTTCATTTGTGAGGCGGACTACACATCTAAATGAAAGATGCGCGTGGCGTAACTAATGCGACTTATATGCAAATGTGACAAATTTACGCAAGGGAATATTTACGAAAGCTGTAGTCAGAAAATTAAACAGAATTTCATTATAAAGACAGAATTTATAAAGATAGCATTTATAAACTTAATTTTTTTATCAGTTGCTATTTCGGATGAAACTGAACGCATATTATAATTTTTTTTTATGTAGCATTTGTTTGCATTATGTTTCCATGTATTATCGGAAATCTTAATAGGTTGTTACTGGCACAAAAAGCTAGATACAAATAGAAAATTTTAGAATGTAATTGAATACAATATGTAGATTAAATTGAATTATCTTTTAATAAATGCAGTAACATATATTAATAATGAGGTTTGCATAAAGTTAGCACGAGCTTTTTTAAACACGGCCAGAAATGAAATGTTTGTGAAGAAAATGGGAATTTGCATTTTATTCTATTGTAATTATAGAGGGAACATGCCTGATAGCAAACTTTTTACGTATAGGTAAAAAATTTTATTAAGCCACTGTACGTAAAAATTATCTCATTTAAGTAATGCGAAATTGACATTCAATGGACAGTTGGTCGTTTGTATGAGTTAATTGAGGACCCTCGCAACATGTAAAATACCGTATTTACTCGATTCTAAGGCGCCTTCGAATGTAAGGCGCATGCTTATTTTTGAGACCATTTTTGAAAAAAAAAATTATTCCTCGAAACTTAGGCGCACCAAAAATAAAAATCAACATGTTTTAGTGCAATATGTAAATTTTTTTATTAAACAATATCAGCAAACTGACCTAAAAAAAGTGCGCCTTATAATCGAGTAAATACGGTATTTCTAAATTAATCAAAGTTCGTCAGATAGAAGGAAATGAAAATTCGATTTTTCTTTTTTGGGGTGGGGGGTGCTTTTTCCCGTTTTAATTCCATTATCCTTTGATTTCTATGAATGACGCCCAGTAACAGGAGTTTTTCATGCAGAGGAATGGGACATATTACGGCTCGAGTTCTTCTCCGTTGTTTGCATTAGATGAATCCTTCTTGCAAAAATAACGAATGTTTAAGGGAAAACACGAAGGAAAAAAAAATCCCACTCGTTTTTTGTTTGATCACAGCAGTCTATTATTTGAATGGAGTGGTAAAAATTACTCCAACTATATGCATGCATGACTGTGCAATGGAACCACTAAGCAAATAGTAAAGGTATTGATTTGCTAATTCTGACTGTCCTAGAAACGGTTGCTGATCGGGTTCCAGTTTAGAATTTAGTAATTTACAGTGAATAACAAATAACTTACATCTGCTAAAAAAACAAACGAAAATACTCTAATTCAACTTTATAAAATTGATGAAAAAGGCTGCCTGCCATTTTTCTCTATAATAGGATGATGGCGAACTAGTCGAATTATAATGGTTTCTTTAATATTTTACTGTAAGACCTCGACTAATATTATTAAGAGATAATAAGACGGACTAAGACCAACAATTTGAAAGAATGCAGCTTTAAATTAGCAGTCTAAGATATGAACATTTACCCTCCCCGAGAAAAGTTGATTGTTTTTTTTTTAAACTTCATTTAAACTTTTTTTAAATCCATTCATGAAAGATTTGTTTTAAACTATCGAATCATCAAAAATTATGCTGTGACTAGGCATTGGTGAATGATCCTCGCTAATTCCATATCTTGTGTAAATATTTTTTTCCTTTTAGTTCGTTCAGGTCTCTTCCTTGAAGTTAAAAATAGTCTCCGTTGCGTTCATTAACCGAGTTAATGCTTCTAAGACTGTTTTGCCTTCTTTAATTTAGTTTACAAAAATAAACGTCTGTTATCATCAACTAAGAGATTATCAGCATTTCTTCATTAAAAAGAGAAATCCTTCATGACTTTTCCCTTTTTACCACCATGGCGGGGTAACTTTAAGAAAAAGGTGTTAATGACTTCCTTTTCAGCTCTTTTAAAGGTTGAAGACATTCATGACAGAGATTTTCAAGATGTTGCCCTTGAATGCCATTTACGTTGGAAATTTTACCCCCCTCTTTACACTTTGAAAGCTCTGCTTTTAATAATTAAGAAAGGACTCCAAGGGCTAATGGAGTACCATTAATTGAACGACGACATGGAAGTGGAGAAAGTTTCTGATAAAAGTAAAAAACGAAAAGAAAAGAAAAACTTCTGTATTTTTAGAAGGTTTAAAAAATCTGAGATATACAAGCAAAGTCGAAACTGACTGAAATTTCACGTCAATCATTTAGTTAAAAAAATTACATCATATATGTTTTATTAATTCCTCAAAAACTTGGTTTATTAATAATAGAACTGAGTGGAGTGACTACCAGCTGTAGGGACTTTAAATAATTCTGCCGCTTCATTCATGATAGGAATCTGTATCTTCAAAAAATTATCAACGGTCTTCAATATGCTCTTCTACAATCTTACTTTTCCGCAGAAAATTTCTCTGGCAAATACGACTTTTACGGCTACTTATCGGGTGGAAATGTCAGAAATAAATGGACAAATATACTTTCAAATATTCAATGTACATTTAGTAAACATATTCTATTAATAAGATAACGATGTTTTTAAAGCACATTTTTGTAGACAAGTGCTTATGCGTGACCACCTCTTATTCCAGACCTATTCTTAGCGGATAAAATTGCTAGTCGTCGAAGACGCACCTAATGAGAAAACCAGGCACAAAGTATTGTTAATTGGAATAAGCCTCCACGCTGGCCAATTTTTTTGATATCTTTTTTGAATGAATCAAGGATTAAATTAAAAACTAGATAAAGTAATTCGTGTTAGTTTCACTTGCATTAGTCAACGGTGCGCTTAAGCGGTCGTATGGGAAAACCAAGTAGTAAATTTTGTATACGTTTTAAACAATAGATATTAGCTTTTAAGGTTGGATCTGAAGTAATAATGGAGGTCACGGCTTATGTGATCGGTTTGTCCGTCCGTCCGTCTGTAGACACAAATCCAACAACACATTGCGTTGCAATGCGGAGAGTGGGCATAGTGAATTGTTGAAAGAGACGAATTATCCTCGCATTGGGGAAAACTAACACCTCCTAGTAAGAAAAAGTCATTATTATCTATAGACTTATTATTTATAGAATTACGATTGACACTAACTTTTTATGATGACGTAACAAAGTATGAAGTTTCCGTGCAAAGGCCTTCTTTCTAGAGGAGTTGGAAAAACGCGTGCTGTGCATTTCGTTTCGGTTCTGCGCCTTCTACGAGAGTCACTCCAAAAGCAATGCACACTATTTTTTTAACTTATTTTTCAAACCCGCTAATCCGTTAGGTTCGCGGGGGCGGCAGCCCTATGGAGGATCTCCAGCGATCGCGAGCTTCCGCCATCAGGCGCATGTCCTCCCTGGTAATACCCAAGCAACTCGAACCCAGATTCTCCATGTAGTCTAGCCACTTGTTCTAGGCCGACCCCTTGGTCTCTTACCCACCGGCTTGAAAAATAACAACTGCCTAGAAAAACCAGTTTGCGGCATCCGTATCACGTGGCCATACCAGCGCAACTGAGATATCTCAATGACGAGAAGTAGCGGCTCAACATTTAAAGACTCCTTTATTGTGCTGCTGTGCAGTCTATCTAGTAGGGTAACACTTGCCATACCTCTCAGAAATCTAATTCTGTACCCACGATCGTACTCTTTCGGTCATTACCCATGACTCACGACCGTAGGTGAGAATGGGGATAAAGACAGATTTGAAGACGGAGAGCTTGGCTTTGTTTCCCAGCTCGCGTTTCGTTGCCATATTTTTTAACTTATTTTTTATTTTACACCTTTGCATTTTATGGAGGTCATAGAAACTTATTTCCTGGTTATATTCAAATGTAGTTTAAGTCGTTCCCATGAGTGGCCCCATGATAGAACTCCTTCAAGATGGCTACTGCACTGAACATTCGTCAGAAGCAACAGGGATAGAGTTCCTTTGCCGTGAGAAGTATTCACAAAAGGTTTAAAAACGTGTATGGAGATGCAGCTGTCGTTCCCAGCCGTCGAACGCTGACTCCCTCGTACACGCTGCTAAACAGTGGCTCACACGTGCTGGTCGAGACTTTTACCGTGCAGGTATACACGTCCTCGTTGAAAGGCAGTTGAAAGAGTCTGGGATTATGTGGAAAATGACACGTTGTTCGTAAAGGATGTATCTCTGACCTCCATAAGTTGTAAGGGTGTAGAATAAAAAATAAATTTTTTTAAAAAAATATTGTGCATTACTTTTGGAGTGCCTCTCGTATACGCATAGTTGGGATGATGCACATGATAGACAGTTATAGAAAAGCTCCCCTAAACCAAAAGGATTTCTTTATTAGTAGGCAGCTTATTATTTAATACGATAAGTTCAGAACGAATTAACCTTTTCACATTCTGTTTTCGCCAATCGATAAATATGGGAAAGAGCACTAACAAATTCGAAAGTGAGATAGCCGGAATAAATACAATATCACGTTCTCTATTGGTACCATTATGATGTGCTACTATTCAATGCTAACCTATGGCATGTAATATATCAAACTACTCGTAACGATGTGTCATGAATGAATATAACGAGTAATTAATGATATTTGGAAATGGTTTAATAGTATGTGCTCTATTTCTAGCATTATGGTACCACTGGGGCTTTCAAGCTAAGATATGGCATGTAATTTACTTGTTAGGAGTTGTTAGGCCTATTGTTATCCATAGTTAATTGCTTAACAGACTAACATTCTCAATAGCTAACTTCTGTTGGACATATTGTCAATAGCTAATTGATAGGAGCTGATCGCTCGCTTCAAAAGTAGATGATTGCATAGAACAGCTGTACCAATGGAGTATGAAGAAAAATTAGATGCTTATACAGAACGCTTCAACGGCTCATTTCATTTAACATTATATAGAAATGCCTAGAATTAAAGAACTTTTATTTGTTCGAATAGATAAAGAAATACTACACTTTCCATTCAATCTTTTGGTTCATCAGTTTTATTCGTTTAAATTCTTTTTTTACGTAAGTTTAATTATTTAGGAATTTACAATTCAATTTTCATATTCATACAGTTTTATTTAAAGTGTTTTAAAATGCAGGTTAGTTCTAGGTATCAGTGGCTGATGGCTCGCTGCTGTAAGACGTAAATGTGTTTTTTTTATTCGCTATGGCGGTAAAATCATTAATTTTTATTATATGCACCATTGCTTATTCTATATTTCGCATTTTTTAAATATGAACATGTCATAGACTCGGGTTATAATTCTCTCCTTCATACAGAATATATTTAAAAAACCATCACAGATTAAGCATTTTGCATCATACGTAGAAAGGTCTCTCTGATAATTCACTTTCTCGCGTCTCTGTGCTGAATTTCACGTTATTCTGGCAGACAGTTGTGGTAATCTGTTAACGACTCGCGTTACAAACAACGAGTTGTAATTGAATTCTTGGGTGCGAAGGGGAAAAAATTATGCTGAACATTCAGAAAATTTGTGCTGAATATGGAAATTGTGAGCTGGTAGCCTGGCTCAGAGTTAAAGCTAGAGTAATGGAGAAACGGAGTTGTAAAATCGGTACCGCTCATGCTGAACCGCGCTTATATCATTACAGAATTCGTGAGGATCGACAAATTGGCCCTACAGCAGCATTTAGTCACGAGAATGTATGCCCTTACACAAGTCCAAAAACCGAAAAAGCACTATCTAGATAGGTTGAACTGTGCTCACCCCATCCACTCTATCTATAGGCTGTAGCTGATATGCTCCGATTTTCAAATTTTTATTCCGCTGTGTCATGCAACCTGGATGCGAAAAATTCTGCGACCTGGATTCGAACCAGGAACTTCGACTGTCAAGGTCGACGCCTCTATGTCTATGGTCGAGGTTCCTGGTTCGAATCCAGGTCGCAGAATTTTTCCTTCCATTTTTCAATCGAAAAATTATTACATATGTTTGGAGATTATCTCCAGTTTATAATTATTGTTATTTACTTGTGAGTTCATCAAACTTTCTGATGGTTTGGATAGGAGAAATTTTCGATCTGTGAGCCCGGTGCCCGCCTCCCATTGGCCTTTCAACCCTGACAACTTGGTTGTCTTTAAGACACTTTGTGACAGCTTGGCTGTCCGGGTGTCTGCGATAGCCCAATTGGTAGAGGCGTCGACCATGACAGTCGAGGTTCCTGGTTCGAATCCAGGTCGCAGAAAACGATGTTATACATTCAGTGAGGATATGCCTGCGTGAATAGGTCAAGAATTTGTACAAACAAGGCAGCAAATATTTATTCACGATGACATACCAAATGAGGGGACTATTGGGAAAATATGTGTAAGGGAAACATACAGGATGGACAAAAAAAACTCGCCACTGAAAATTTATAAGTCCCAGGACAATAGGTTTTGTAACAATAGGTATATTCAACAGTAAGTTTCTTCAACAATAGGTTTATTCAACAGCAGGTTTAATCAAAAATAGGTGTGCTCTGAATGGGCAACCCTTTCTAGGAGGTGTTGGAATGGGTGAAAACTAACAGTAGAATAAACCTGTTGTTGAATATAACTATTTTTGCAAAACCTATTGTCCTGGGACTTAGAAATTTTCAGTGGTTAGTTTTTTTTTGGTCCACCCCATATATTTATACTGTAAGTAATATTCTTGCATTTTGAATAAATATTTCCAAATACAAAAATTGTGCGATTTACTTTCTGGGCAATCTTCGAATAAGAACATACTGATTGACAGTAAGTTTTATGCAAAATCCAAAAAGGCTGAGGATAAAAAGAAGCATTTTTTCATTGTGGACAAAAAGATTTGTGTTTCCTTTTCTTCGTTATTAAGTTTTAAGTAGAATTCGTATTAAGCTATGTCCTTTATTTTTAGTTCCTGAGTAAAAAATGTTTTGTCCAAAAACACTAATTTAAAACTATAAGCAGTGAGTTCATTTGATTAATTGGTGATATTATCTTCTTAATTTTCATTTAAGTCTTTTCTCCTCAAAATGTCATCAATTCTATTTATGTAAAGAATTTACTGCGAAACGTTCAAAAGCCAAACTGTTGGGAAGAGTTCTGCGTTCATTGGCTGGCGGTGAGGGCGAACGATTCGATTCTCTTTTCCGCGTCGAAAACTGCCTTTAATTGCTCGAGCTGTCCCCTCGGCCATTCAATAGGCAATGAATTTGACACTTGAGAGTCGAGAGAGATGTGAAAAATAATTACTCTTTCCCGCGTTGCAGCTATTTAGCCATTCCAACCACCTTGCAAGCCTTTTATGGTTTCCAGTTAAGAGTCTGGAGGTCAGGGATTAAAATCCAAGGGTTAAATCATGTTATTATAGTCCTCTAATTTTTAATTAATTTATTGAAATGTCATTTTCATTTCAAAGGGTTATTACTCTTGGAACTTGTTAGTGTGAGTTAGAAAGAATTAAATAATAACTCCAATTACGATGAACATTTTTATGTTAAACGTTTCCTGCGTAGATAGATCTTGATGATCGTTACCTAAGTATTCTTATAAATGTGATATTTTATAGAGAAAGAGATATCTCGTAGTTTTACGAAATTGACTCTAAAGCTATAAAAATTATTAGTATAGGCAATGTCCTTTGAGAATAATTAAACGACCTAGAGAAAACTTTTTTAATTCGCTCATCCTTCACCAACTTTATAAAAAAAATCAAAAGTTTGACAGTGAAACCACGGTTCAGAGGTTAACGTTGAATAACATTTAGCTGTATTTACGTTTGAAATAAAAAATGTCTCCGAAAATCGGACCTTACTGGGAAGGGTACATTACTGCTCTTTCCTGCGCTGATTATAGATATTCTGCTATAATTAGCGCATGTAAAACACGAATTTTCTCTGTTTCGAAGAAATGCATATCGGCAATGCTGAATGGAGAAGGAAAATCCCGGGAAGGGTTAATTCCATTTATCCAGAAACAGCATAATCCTCGAATTCCCATAAGCCGAACATTGCAGGTCATTCGAAAAGTCAAATAGCTTGTCCAGTACGAAAATCCAGCAACCCAAAGAGGGATCGCAAATATTGTAGGAACTTCACAGGCTACTGTAAATAAAATAATAAACAAAGATTTGCAACTGGAAAAGCGTCACAAGAGTCGTTTTCATAAGCTACTGCCACGACACGTCACAGAAAGGAAGAGGAATTGTCAATAGGTCTATGAGGAAGATGGAAATACGTTCTCACTTTGGATGTCCACTGGAGAGAAGTCATATCAAAAGTGGTCCATTGTTATCACAAATATTGCCATTAACACACACCGTAATTGTAAATTTTTATAATGGGGAAAATTCCAATCAAACGCTTATGAACTAATCACATTTCGTAACTGCTTTCTTCAAAATAATTCAATTCCAGCACCACCAGAACACAACGAGCTTGCGTTGCTATGTTGTAAAAAAAAACCAAAAAAAAACCGAGATGGCATCCTCTCCATCACTTCGTTGTATATTACAGACCCCTTGGAAGGTAAAGCTTCCTTGACCAAACTTGAAGTAACGGCGGTAGTTCTTAAAAATTATTAATGGGCCAATTCAGACTAGCACCACGGCTGTTGTACTCAATGCGTCTCAGTACAAGTATCTTTTCTGTCCTACTTCGTTGCCATTTTTTTATTCCTTAGCTCTGAGCTAGGCGGACACAGCCATTCACGCTGTTCATTCGGGGAGCAATTCTGTCTCGTTCCACGATTCAACTCATCTAACTTTCCACCTTTGCACCTTCTCTTTTATCCGCAACATCGAACCTCGTTTTCGGCATGAGGGGAGTGAGATTTGAATAAAATATTTTTGTGTCAGTATTCTTGCGTTCGTTCTGCAGGGCACGTGATATTCTTTAACAATTTAAATTAGACATTTAATTGGACACACAAAATTTTCTTTTGTTTACAGAGTATATATAACTCATACATATATTTTTTCTTTAAAATGTTATCAAAGCATCATTGCAACAATATTTGAATATGTTCATCAACGTATCCGAAAGCGTAATCGTTTTCGTTGGCTACGATCCGAAAGTTGGCGACTCTCACCATTGTTGCCACCACTTTCAACAATCCTTTCAACTTGAATAATTCACGTTACTGGCATTTACTGCCAATTAATGAGAACTACTGACAAATATTGACAATTATTGCTATTGGCTTGATTATTGGCACTGACAACATTATGGACTTCCGTTCCCTTAGTTTACACTCTTCTCCCACTATACCTACTAGTAAAAAATTATTTCGCAGAAGATGCGCTTGGAAATTTGAGTTTTTATGGTATTCAATGGTACAGCTCAAAGTTTAGCTGTTAGCAGAAAGAGAAACCAAATTTCAGCGTCAAGTTTCTTTCGTTTTACGAAATATGTCTATTTTATTACCGTTGATAAAATTTGTGGAAACACTAAGTGCCGACGTCTTCATGACGATTTTTTTTACGAACTTATGACAGGTTTCTACTAAAACAAAGATCAGTAGCCGTGATAAATAATGCTGAATATGTAAGTATGATCACCTAAATATAAAAGGCATTTTCCGTTAATAAGGAAAATATCATAAGAAATCCAATATTTTCTGGCTAAGCTTTCCGAATAAGGAATTAGTAACTAATATCACTATGAAATGACTTTCTGAAATAAGTGATCATTTGGCAATACAAATGGGATATAGGAAGCATTTCGAGCTTGTAATTTACTTCATCTTCAAACTCATCATTTAACGAAATTTTCGACTTAATTTAGGGCAAAAACTATTATATAATTATGTTTTATTTTGAATAGTTTCGTGATTAACTTTATTAACTTCAAACAGAATACAGTTTTTTGGAATGTTGACTTTTCAGAGTACATTTAATAATGCCATGCAAAAATAAGCTTAGCTTTCGTATCTGTTTACATCAGCTTCACTGCTTTATAGATTAAATAAACCAGTGAGCACGTAATCGACTTTCATGCAAAAGCGATTCGAAGTAGAGTCTTCCATGAAATTGAAACTAGAGATTCCAATCAATCATTTCATTAGAATGTTTTTGAAGTACCCACGCTTGAACGTTATTTAAACATGAGTCTGTTACTGGAAAAGGCAATTAATATTTATCTTTGTGATCTCTTTATATGGTATCGCGGTTTGCTGTCAATTAATTAACGATAAATAACTAGATGGGTGCTACAATGATTGGTAAATTTTTGAAGATTTTCCTTTTCCAAATTCTTAAAAAACGGTTTGCTCTGTGTAATTATAATTTTTTTACCTGTTTTATAAGAAAGATAATCTAAATTTAGGATCATGGCGAACGATATGAAGTTCATATTTAGATACTATATGAAATAATATTATAGTTAATTTGACATTTTAAAATTAGAAAGTTATGGAGAAGAGAATTAACTTAAAATTGTTTCGTCTTGCGATTTGTTATAAATAAAAATTTTTATCGGTTCATGTTTTTTACCGAGAGCTGGATTCATATTCTCGTTTTGAATTGTTTAGCGAACCTTATTTAAAAAATTAATAATGCCCAGTTCACACTTGAATCATAGTTGTACAAAACCCGCGTACTTTTAGAATGTTTTGCGTTCACACTTGAACGAGTTTTCTTCCTGAATTTATTGTTAATTTTAATCTGAAACAATACATGAAAACTATGAAACAAATGTTCTCACTAAATTCGAAACGCTGAATACCGAAAGTCATGTGAATTTGCGTCCATTTTCATTGGATATTGATTTCGGACGTTAACGTGTTGTACGAATCTCTCAGATGAGGTATTAACGGACAAAAAAAATATAACATTCTAACATGCCACATAAAAAAATTACCTGTCCTGAGCAACCAGAACGCAAGAACAGGGATATCAATTAAAACAGAGGAACATACGAAGCAGAATCTTTAGAGCCCTGTTTCACGTAGTAGATCTTGACAGATGCCGACTAACTTGGGCAGCTATTGTCTCGTACTTGAAGTCTCGTGTTTCATTTCCTGGAGAACGCTAATGGATATTTTTTGTTCGTGTTTGCTTTTAGAGAAGGGCTATGAGCAGTCTCGTGTCTTACCTGCTTCTCGGATGCAATGAAAGGACTTTTTAATTTTCTCCTCCGTGAGAATCGCGCTGTCCACTAAACTTATTTCTCCTCCTCCCCTTTTTTTCCTTTACTTTTTTAAAACCATATCTTGTAGCCCGAATTTTTATCGAAATATGAAATCTTAAAAAGCATTGAGGCATTACTAAGATCCAGTCTGCAGCAGTTGTAAAATTGATATAGTGAGCTCAAAAAGGTCTCATGTTCATTGAATACCATTTTAAGAAAATCTGAAAAAAAATTAAACTGATGATCTGTTCGAATAGAGTAAACTGTTTTCATGAAGGAAACGTAGAACACTAGGAAACGATTATTGCAATGTAAAATAATAATGCGTAATCCATTTAAATGTTACATTTGGTACATATGACACAAAGCGCGCATTATGACTTCTCCTAGGACAATTCGCTACAGGTTTATTTAAGGATTAAAAGCGAAAGCTTAAAAAAATTTTTAGTCATCTACCTCCATATGATATACTAGAATTCAGCAATTTTTTAAAAATTCTGTGCTTAAATTCTCAAGTTTCATTTCGATCTCTTTTCGATGGCAGTGCCTTCATTAGAAGAATGTTAAAATGTAAAAGCGATACTATACATGTAATGAGGAAGTTAGAATCTATCATTGCCGTGCCGATTATTTTTGTAATGTGATACGGTTACTGTAATCTTCGACGAATGACATAATAAAATAAGCGACTGTATCTCGAAAATTTTCATAAATATCACTACTATAAAATGCTTACCATTATTATAGTGGAAGTATAATGAAAGGTATGAAAGGTTCCGAAGTGTTGATAACGCGAAAGTTTAAGCTACTTAAAAATTAATGACAATTTTTTTTTACCAAAAACCCAAAATAAGTTTTTTATCTCATAATAGAAATATGAGCATCATAATCTATATCCCAGCAGAATTACGACTCTTCACCTATTCGAACATTCGGACATTTTTGAAATAAACTTGTTCGGTCTTATAAGGAGAAAGAAAGTACGCGTCTTATTACTTGCCTTAGAAATTTCCAGTAATTGCCAACTGTCGATTGATCGCCAGGACAGACGAAGAGTGGTTCTCTTAAGGCTTCATCAATTTCACCTCTTTGCTAAGGCTTCCATGTTCCACTCATATAAAAAAAAGACAAGAAAAAGAAATAAGTTTTCTTTCTTAGCTTTGAATATTATTTTAGAATTACTTTTCATCTTATTTTTTCATTAACAGAAGAATTCATTGAAGATTTAATAAAATTGTTCGTGTTTCTTGATAACAGACAAGAAAGTGTACTTTCGCGATCACTCAGCGCAACTCTTCAACTCTTTAAAACGGAAAGACCGAAAAGTAGAAAAACATAACGAACGCTGTCCATAAGAACAATCTTGTAGATAGCGTTCGTTGTGTTTTTCTATTTTAGATAGGCTTCCACAATTTGTTGCTTTTCATCTTTATCTTTAAGTATGGGAAGGAAACTTTTAAAGGTTCTCATAGGCGCATTTTCAGAGATATCGGAATAAAAATCGTAGCAGCATTGGTTTTTACTTCCTCCAACGGTGTTACTTTACACACTTATAAGATTACAAATCGAATTTATAAGGGGCAATTTCTGAATATTTTCGTTAACTTTATGATATAGCACCATTTTTCTTCATCAAACTTAGGAAGAGGTTCATTGTTTTAGAGGAAGACAGTCATTGTTTTGTTTTTTTTAATAAGAAGTGTTATTTGACCAGTTTAAAATCGGTTTACACGTGAATTTTCAGTATAATTGTCGCTATTTCGATTGCACACACCGGACCACTTTAGAAAACGATTAATACTCCTCATTTATGTAATCAGTTTGATATAATTTAGCTTTCAGAAGCAGACGAAGCGTGTTAATTAATAAGAATCAAATACTGAAATTTAAAATTAGTTTGAACTCATTTCACTTTTTTTTAATCCAATACGTCCATCCAGAGCCTGTATGGCCTGAGGCTGACGAGTTGGGTCCCTGGATGGACCTGGATGAAGACGGGGGGGGGGG
>JAHWFO010029305.1:681797-702352 GCA_023313115.1 Rhysida immarginata
CAATTGTGAGTTACTGATGAGTTACCCATCCAGTGACTAGCCGTGGCTGATGTTGCTTAACTTCACAAAAGTTATGTTTCAGTGAAAGCCCACCAGGCCACGGACTCCCCCATGGAATACTTCAGTAATTTCTCCATCTTCTATATATATAAAGAAGGATGTTTGTGGGTCTGTGCGTCTGTGGGTCTGTGGGTCTGTGTGTGGGTCTGTGGATCTGTGTGTACGTTTTTTATACAAATCTACAGTTTTATTCCGATCTTGATAAAATTTCGCATACATGACCTTTAAAGCATGAGGAAGGTCACTGTCTACCTCAGATTTCGGAAAAATAATAAATATCGATAAAAAATCGATATTCATGGTTATGGCAAGGCATATTAATGAGAAATATCTCATGACCAACAATGCAAGGAAAAGTTGGTACAACAATAGATATCAACAATGGTATCAGCACGCAATTCACAAACACACTGCATGAACCAACAATATATATCTCATGACTAACAATGGAAGGAAAAGTTTGTGCAAGTGTAATTATCCCGGGCAACGCCGGGTACCTCTTCTAGTTACGAATAAAGGGTGCTAAGATGGCAGTGGAGGATTCTGGTGATCATTTATGAATTAATTGAATCTCTAGCATTTTGTTCTAGACATACACATAGGCATGATTATTTATGCTTATTCAAATTAAATTATTTCTATTTAAATCTAAATATGAAATAAAGAAAAGACTAATGCAATTTTAAAATAAGAAAATTTTATTTCTGAATGAAAGAAATGTTTTTACTACGACTTATTTATTTATCTTTGATAGTATTACCAATTCCATTCCTATTTTTTTTGGGAATTTAAAATTATATGTATTGTATATTTTTATTAAAAATTAAATCGTTTCTGGCTAATAAACAGAGGAAACAACAAACTAACAAAATATTATTAACAATTTTTAATAAATTTTACTTGAATAAACATGAGATTAATAATAACTTCTTTGATTTAATGCTGTAAATAATTAAATAAATAATAAAACAATGATAAAGAAGAAAGTCACTTTTCAGTCCACAGTAATTCCAATTTTGGCGTCTAGATGATGTTCAAATGAAGTTCAAATTGATGTGTCGATTTCCCTGATGATAATTCCACTGATGATTTCCGGATAATTCTCTGTTATCCTTTCATCACTTTCAGAATAATTCTCTATTATCCTCTTTATTGACAAAGGATAGCCTCTATCCGAAACGTCTTTTTTCAGGGTCTTACCACCCTGGTTCAATTTTTATTATTTATTGTTTTTTTTCCAGGATTCTTGTGTCTTTTCTTTCTTTTTTCTGCATCCATCACTGGTGATTTCCAGAATTTTATTTTAGAAGTGATTTTTTTTTTTAAAGTTGAATTTTCAAAATAAACTTTACCGAAAAGAAGAGATATTTTTGCAGATGTTAAAAGTTGAAAATTAGATGGTGGAAGTCTTAATTTCATCAATGAAATTATCATCAGGGAAATCTATAGCATCAATTTGGACATTATTCGAACATCATCTAGATGCCAAAACTGGAATTACTCTGTAATGAAAAGGGGCTTTCTTCATCATCATTATTTTATTATTTATTTATTTATATTTTTTATTTAGTTATTTACATCATTAAATTATGGAACTTATTATTAATCTCATGTTTATTAGTATAACTTATAAAATACTTCCAAAGTAAAATTTTAATAAATTTTTTAGTAATATTTGATTAATTAAATTCTGTCAGTGCAATAATTTTTACTGGAGGGAAAAGGATTTAATCAAGAGCATAGAATAACTACTAAGGTAAAATAATTCTTTAAAATGATTCATAAATTTATGATTTTTTAACATGCCGCTCATATTAAAAAATCTGGGGGGAGGCCGTGGCCTGGTGGGATTTCACTGAAACGCAACTTCTGTGAAGTTAAGCGACACCAGGCACGGCTAGTCATTGGATAGGATGACCATCATACAGCAATCGTTAATCCAGGTCCAACCATACAGGCTCTGGATGGACGTATTGGATTCTAATTTAATTAAATTAAATAAATAAAAAAATGTACTGTATATACAAGATATAGGCACAATGTAATCACAATAAGTTGTTTTTCATTAAAGTTCTTTTGAAGAATCCATAGTACTGTCGTAAACTTTTAAAAACCTGAACATTCAATTTTTTTTTAAATTACCAACGTAAACATTAATTTTTAAAAACGCTTAGTGAAAAAAAAAGAAAGCTTCGCACAAAATATCTTTTAAAATTTTTTTTTCTTTGAACGGCACCAATGACGGATGCAGAAGAAAAGAAGGACACGACATAAGAACCCTGGAAAATAAAAATAATAAACAAAGCTGACGTTTCGGATAGAGGCTATTCTTTGACAAAGAACAGCCTCTATCCGAAACGTCAGAACTTTTATTATTTATTATTGAACGGAACCAAGAAAAAGTGAATAATTATGTTCGAAATAAATTCTTTTTGTTATATGGAACTACAATCAATGATAGCTTAAATAAATAGGATAATGAAAATGATTCTTCCAATTTCAAAAGACTATATTTTTGAACCTAACAAATAAGGAATAATTAGTGATGTATAAGCCTAAATATAAAGTATTTTATCTCTCATTTTATATGCAATCTATACGAGACAAGAGTCGAATTCCTTCATTTTAATGTTGCCAGTACTGATTCGGATCTTAAAAACTGTAGCACAGTAAAAGCTTCTTGGTATACAATCATCATTTTCTAACTCTATCTGGCGAGGCATCTTGCAGCGAACTTCTTTTTCTTCTTCTTCTTTATCTAAGCCTTTTCTCATTTTTATACGGGGTCAGCATTGATTTCTTGATGCTTTTCTTCCACTTCTCTCCTTGGCCATCCTCTCTCCCGCAGATCGTCATTTACCTTATCCATCCAACTTAACCTGGGCCTCCCAACTTTTTCTCTTGCAGCGATCGTCTAAAACTCGGAAATTTTCGGTTTCAATTGGTGCTTGCCTTTTACTTTATGTATCATAGATACGGAATTATCCTCATTTGAAATGGATGACTCATCCTGAATAACCCTATAATCATCAGAGTTTCTAAAATGCTGTTTTCAAAAGCTTTGCGTAAAATATTACACGATATACGAGGTGCTATAAAAATTTCCGAAAATTTCTTGTAAAAAGCAGAAAACGCACCAAACACCCTAATTTCCGCTGTCACCTTTAAAGTAGCCACCTCCGGCACATATCCACTGATCCCAGCGATTTTCCCTTTTTCGGAAGCACTCCTGGAAGTTCGAAGGCTGTAGGGTATTCAAGACCTGTTGCGATTCCGCTTGAATATCTTCAAAACGTTGCCCTTTCATTTTGGGGAAGAGGTAGAAGTCGTACGGGGCTAGGTTAGGAGGCTAGACATGGCGGGGACCGTTGACATGTTGTTTTTGCCAGGAATTCTTTCACAACGAGCGAAGTTTGTGCGAGCGCATTGTTCGTTTGCGTTAAATTTTCCCTCAGTCTCTTCAAAACCTCCTAGTAAAACTTCCTGTTGACAGTCTGTCCGGTTCGAATCATTCGGAAATTCGCATAAGCACAAAAACACGCTGCAACACAAACTCACAAAGAAATGCGCCTACGATTACGAAACTTGCAGACCAGCAGAACCTCGTACTGCTTTTGGGCAGAATATTCAAATTCTCGGATATTTTGGGTGAGCGGTCGCACCTTGTGAAGAGGTAAACTCTGGATTGCCGTCTGCAATTAAGAAATGGACGGCAGACCGCATTTCACAGCGGCGGGCCCCACGGTTGTCTTGAACAAGTTAAAACATGAGTCAAAACGATATGACAGATATCAGGGCCGTAGCCAGGACGTTATCTTGGGGGGGGGGGGGCGGGGGGGGTCGACGACCAATTCATTATGGAAAAAGTTCCGACTCAGTGGAATTATTGAAAAAAGGTCCGACTCAGTGGAATTTTTGAAATAAGATCCGAAATTTATGAAAATCGCCCCCCCCCCCCCCGCCTGGATATGCAGCCTAATGTTTAATATTATTATCTGATTATGAGAATAATTACGCCATCATACATTATTTGTTAATTGTTAAATGTAAATAGAATGTACAACAGAAAGATTTGAATATTTAATTACTTCCATCCCGTCATACTTTTACGCAGTTTTCTCAACCCCCGCGAAATTTCTCTTCCATATTAGAGACGTCTTTATAATATAAAAGAGACTTCGTACAAAAACAGTTCTTATTAGAGGTATTCTGAATTAGAGGTATTATAAATTTCCAAAAGGTATTCTGAATGTGTATCCGAACAATTTGACAAGCCAATTTCTGTACTTTACAATTTCCACAAATTACAACATGAAAGAAAAACAGGCAATTACAACATTTGTTTCCATGTTTTTTAGGAAATTAAAGGGCTTTTAAAAACGCAATATTTTCTTTTTAATGTTTCGCTCTAATTAAATCAACCTGGCATTGAATTTTATGACCGAAGAGCAGAAAAATATGTATCGCGTTGCCTTTAGCTCTTTTATTATCTCCTTTTCCCCGTTTACTATTCCCCCCCCTCCCTCCGAAATCCTGCCTTCCTGCCCTAGAAACTATCTTCAAGGCTGTTGGAACATTAAAGTTTTAATGGCCGTCGCCTGTCCATTACCGCTCAAGTATTTCATACTTAAAAACATGAGACGATTGACTTTTAATGGTTAACTGACGTCATCACATCAACTCTCATCCGACTCATGCAGTTGTCATCCTTTGACACAATGTGCTCTTAAATAAATAGTTTCATCCGCATAAAGCATTTTACGACGACCCACGAATCATTCATTACAAGTTCTAGTATTTATTAATTTAAAGTCATATGTCACTCATATATACAGTCATGCACTTCTATTCAAAATTCTTTTGAAAATATTATAATCCTTTAACGAAACCTTGTTTTAAAGTAATTTAAAATAGCATTTTTTTATTTCCTAATATTAAAACTTTAATGCGAAGAATTTTCTGAAAGAAATATAATGTTAGGAGTTCAGAAGAACATTCCTCTACGATTTCATTTTGTGTGAGTGAAGAATCGATTCGATCGTCTGCCACTGCTAACTTTCGTGAAACCTTGCCAACGAGCACGTGACCAAACAATTTTCTTCAGGAGGCAAAGAGGGTGATCGTGGGCTATCGTTGAAAGCCGAGAAATGTTATTCCACTTCACTATATTTTTTAAATTGGTCGTTCAGGCTCCCTGTCTGTGAAAGCTTCAATTCAGTCTGCTAACTGAAAAACTAGCGAAAAGCAGAGTGTGAAATAAAAAAAAGCGGAAAGCTACCTTAAAAGACGAATCGAATAAATGTCGTTGTAATTATTTATTCGACCATAACGATCATTACACCAACATTTTAAGTAAAGTAAAATAATCATTTTTAACTGTTTTTACAGCTTAAAGAATAAGAAGAACCGGGAAATTATCAAGAATTTTATGCCATTTTGCATATTTTACATATTCGTTATCACCAAATACTGTTAAGATATATTGTCATTTTATGGCATTATTGCATTCTTAACAGCTGGAAGGATCAATTAATATTTAGAGATATCTTAGAAATCTTTATTATTAAGAAAAAAAGAGTGCACTCTACATAAGTTGTAGTCTTAATTTATTTTTCTCAATGGATCAATACAATGAATGCAATGGATTTTAAAGCTTCATTTCTTCTGTCAAAAAAAATCGGCAATGGAGTGTGCATTTATCTAGATATTCACATTTGCCGTGATCAGCTTTAAATATAATGTTGCAAATAAATGTTTTTGAGGAAACTGCAGTAATCAATTCTGCTGCTTTATTAAAAGTAAACACCGTACAGAAAATCGCAGCTCTTATTTTATCCTCAAATAACAATCAAATAAAAAATATACTCCAACCAGCGAATCATGAGAACTGTCAATCACTGTGTTACCATGAAGCTGGAGTAAAATTTAGCCTCGTACCAAGGTTGCTGTTAAATGAATTACTATTATTTAAGAGGCCCTTTTTTGCAATTAATGAGAAATTTATCTTCCTCAGAAGATTCTTATTACTTTCTTGTTTGACATGTTGCTTGTGCACAAAGCGCACCTTAAGCTGGAAATATGAAGGATAAATAAAAGACCTGTGCAACGAGGCTAAGGCAGTCGATGATTGGCTGGTGAACTTGGCCAACGTCATGTCCACGTGATATTTTGCAGGAGGAGGGATTCTCATGACTCGTCTGTTGGACTGTATTGAGCCCCTATTTTTTAAATTAGTTTCAGATACGGTAATAGCATTGATTGTTTGCCCAGAAAAAGCTGATTCAATTATATCAAATGATACAAAGTTGTAGTTCACTAGAGGAGTTTCTTTTCTTTTCTCGTATATTACAATTAATATTGTTAGCAGAGTTTGGTTGTTTATTGAATTAGTTAATAGCAATTGCAAAATGGAAAGCAATAATAGCCGTAAGATACGATCCGAAAGATATCTGTTCGATTAGAATACAGATACAAACATACTTAAAAAAAGATGATTTCCACTAAAAAAATCTTTCGATGAAGAAGTATGTCATTTAAGATGACAGATAGTAAAAAATATTAACAATAGGGAAAAAACTATAGAATTTAAAAACCTGTGTACAATATTTATATTCATTGGAGAATTTGATTTAAGATTCTTGTCGCCCATCAATATGGAATTGTAAGGGATAAATTATACGTCGCCCCGTGAGCTTTCAAGTTCTCGAATCCAAAGGGTCATGGGTTGGAACCCGCCGTGGGCATGGATGGTCTTTGTCCCTGGAATGCATAAAAGTTGATAATGATTTTGAATTTTCGGAATGTGTATAGATTTTAGTCATGTGAAATTGCGCTAAATGATCTAGCTGTTGGCGCACCCATAAAACTTACACAAACAAACAAAACAAATTATACTGTGAACGTCTTCACAGAAATATTTTCCGCAAATTCCTAAATAAATAATTTATTTATCTAGAATAAAATATTCATATAAATTATTTTTTTGTTTGTTTGCCTTTTTTGTTATTTATTTAATCTCAATAACCTTTAAATTTTCAGAACAAAACAGAGCTATCCATCTGCATTAGGGTAAAAATCTCTAAAGGCAATTGTTCAATTATTGTCTGACAATCAGACCTTTGCATATCAAAAGTAAATAAAAGTTTTCAAGAAGAAGCTGTAATCCACTAAAGTTTCTCACACAGATGCTGTGTCAATTCTATTCTGTTGTATCAATCTTTTATCTTTATTATGAAAATTCGGACAAGCTCTATAAAACTCGCAATGTTGTAATAACAAAGACGAGGTGACTAAAAATGCTGTTAAAAGGGAGATATCCCAAATTAGTATTGCTGACCTTCCAATGACCTAATTATGCAAATTAGGGAATATACAAAAAGTATCTCATCAACCGTAACAGATGTGAACCAATTTCCAATCACAAGCTTGTTCTTCATAAATTATGAACACAATATAAAACGTACTTTAATTGGATGAATAGATCTCTCGAATCTGAAACTAAAATATTTCTACATTCAAACCATTTCATATCCCCATCCAGTTTTTGGATATATCACATATGTGGAATTCATTGAGTACACAGTTAAGGAAATGACCCGCATGGTCATGTTGTATGTTACTACTAATGAGAATGCTAATACTGCAGCTCAGCTTTATCAGGACAGACATCCAAACATATAAAATTTATTGGTTGCAGTAAATTTGGGATACCTCCATTTTCTGCATAGGTAGGAGAGGCGCAAAAGACTTTTTATTTACCCTATGTAGCAAGAAAAAAAAGTAAAATATAGAGATCCATAGATAATTAGCATTTTTTCAGATGCACTCAGAATGATTCTCTGTGTTTCTTCTTCTCGCTGAGAAATTCTTTAATACAGGTACATTGCTTCAATTTTTCTAAGGTTTTTTATCAACATATTGAGACTAGAGATGTAAGCAATCAGACCATATGCGATGCATCCTTTTGAAAGAAGTTTGAAAAATAAAAATTCTTTATCTCTCGGATAATGAAATATTTATTAGGATAAAAAAATCTAACTTCGACTGAAATCGTGTACTTCGTGCTTCCATTTAAAACTTCATCTATAAATCAATACGGGAATAAGAATTTCCATTTTAATCGAAAGGAACCCAAAAGAAAAAAAACTGGCGGAACTCTTGTTTTCCTCTTGTTTGCTGGAGTTAGTTTTCAAGACAAAATTTATTAAAAGAAGAAAAAAAACAGGAACATAAAAAGGAGGCGAATGAAATATCGATTCCGGAATCGGTTCCATCAACTGCTCTGTTCAATTGCTTGTAACGAGAGCGAAAATCCAAAAAATGAACTACACAAGTTCGAACTACTTTTGGCAGACTAGCCATTCGATTGATTCGACATCTATCTTCCTACTTAACTTCTCTAATGTTCTTTAAACTAAATCTCCGTTAAAAAGCATCGCATGTGAAAAAAAGCTAAATTTGAGTGTATCTGTGTTGATTTTTGAAGGCCCACTTATGTGCTCGACTGACAGCTTTAAGCTCCCCGAACCCCCATTCAACTCCCACTCACATGTTTACTTTCTTCGAAGGGACATGATAAAGTAAATTGATCTACTCAATTAATTTTTGTAATTAATCAACAGTAATTAATGAGCTCATCATAATCACTGCTAATAATAATTGTGTGTGTAAACGATTACTGTTTGTGTTACGTATAAATTTTTCATTTACCATACAAGTGTTTGATATGATAGGAAACATGCTTGACAAATTACGTAAACACAACAGTTTTAATATAAAATCACTAGCGTATCGAATGACAAAAAGCAAGGTAATTACGACCAAACACTACACTACGTAGCGTAATTAAAAGTTAGTGCACATTTATTGATAATTAGAAACAATTGATCAGATTCATCAATTATGTAAATTTACTCTCCTGTTCCTATTGAGCAACTTCATTACCCTCATGGCTAAATCCGCATGTTTGATGTTATAAACCAAGCATTAATTTCATTATAGTTTGAGAATTTAAATTTGAATGAATCTAGATTTTTATGTTTTTTCAATTTGTAAGATGATGATACTATTTTATTATAAAACTAGTATTAAAGCTCGTCATACGACGGTGCCACAACATGCAAATCTGTAAATTCGATTATAATTAGAAAATTTCATCTGTGATAGAAATGTGTTAATAAGTGATAATAAATAAGTCGCTGTCAATATGAAAGCGAGACTGTCACAATAACGGAAAAATGTTTATTTATTAAGAAGCGATGCTGGAGATGATGAAAGTAATTAAGGAAGCGATGCTAGATCTAACAAAAGTAAAGGATAAAGCGATGCCGGAGTTGAAGAAAGTAAAGGAGGAAGCGATGGTGGATCTGACAACAGTAAAGACGCTGTTTTCAAACCTGCTTAACCGTTGAGGTCGCGGAGATAGCACTCGCGATTTTCCGTCCTCAGACGCATGTCATCAGTGATAGCTCCCATTCGACCCGAACCCAGTTGCTCTGTGTAGTCTAGCCATCTAGTTCTAGGCCGACCCCTTGGTCTTTTATGAGACCACCGACTTGGAAAACAGAAACTGCCTAGGAAGCCAGTTTGCAGCATCCGTGCATGTGTCTATATATCAACGCAACTTAGCCCTCTCAATGCGGAGAAGTAGCGGCTCAACACCTAAAGATTGCCTTATTGTGATGCTGAACACTCTATAGACAGGGTGCGTGTTTACAAACGTTAGCTTACTTGCCAAGACGAATTTCCGGTTTCGAAATAACTGCAATTTCGTTATTGGCTGTGATTAAAAGTCGAAATAAATCAGATTGACTGCCTAGTTCCGCGATTTTTCATTAATTTTTTATCGAGTCGGAGATCATAAAACGGTACACAGAAATCGATGAAACGTTACTTTTCTCAATAAATTTGCGTTTTGCGAATTGATTGAACAAGGAGCAACACAATACGGCATTTTTATTGGTGAATTCGTTCGTTGTTTACTCTTTTCTGCCTCAGACAATTCTATGGTCGGAAGTAAAGGAAGGCACAGAAAGTGGTGCATGCGCGTTCTTACTTCATGTACACCCCTTCTATACCTGCCATAGCTCTCAGGATCTCATTTCGGCACATCTTCCGTTAATAACCAAGATTTATGACCATAGATGAGAATGGGGACAAAGATATATTAGAAGACAGACAGCTTGGTTTCCTTTCCTAGCTCGAGTTCGTTACAACGGATGACTACATTTCGCGTCGGACCCAACTTGCTGCACCGATCCGAGCATCCAATAAATAATGTTATTTGCTTTTGATTTTATTCGAAAGCCCGGCGTACGACGGTTACCGCAACAATGGAACTTCGAGTTTATTTTGAAAAAATTTAATCTGTCTCAGAACTGTGATAACTGACAGTATTGCCAACAGTATTAAAAATCGCTGTCAATATGAGAGCGATTGTAACACAATGTTCCCTAAATTATTGATGAAAATAGGAAAGAAAATTTCACAGCCTAGATTCGAACCATTTGTGACTCTGAACACAATGCTGACGCGTTAACCAATTGTGCCACCGTGGACACGAAAGAAATACGCTATCTACATGTCCTTAAGGTTGATTAGAGCAGTATCGTTCGCAAGATGGGACTATCTTTCCTACTGGCGTAATATTCGTCAAAGAGTAAATAAAGAATGGTCTGTGAGGAATTCTTCATTTAATCTTTAATTAATATTACCCCAGTAGGGCTCTAACCAACTATAAATATATGTAGATAGCATAATGCTTCCATGTCCACGGTGGCGCAGTTGGTTAGCGCGTCAGAACGATAAGCTGAAGGTTCGAGTCCAGGCTAATCTTTCCTATTTTCATCAATAATTTAAACATCTGAGGTTTGGCGTGTGAAAATGCTCACATACCATTCTTTATTTACTCTTTTCTAGTATGTCCGGTTACAAAGTCACTACTGTCAACTTGACAGTTATAACCTAACACAAAAACATGTATACAACTGCTTAATGTAAACTTTGTCTTCAGTGAAAAAGACTCGTCGGGTTTATTTTTTTATCTCCCTCATTACTCAATTTCCTCGGCATACCGTTTTGGGGGCATATTGCGCACCATTATATTTTGAAACTAAAAAAAATAATTATACACATGCAATGAATATCAAAAAATGAGAAAAAAAAATTATTTGCTTTTGATTTTATTCGATTTGGTTTTTTTTTCGACAATCATAATCGACAATCGACAATCGAACAGCGCAGGGAAAACGAAACGAGCGGTCCGAAAGCAATGCTTTCACTGCCATACTCGTCCAGGAAGTAACAAGGGGAAGTACACTGAACTAGGCAAGAAGCCGGATGAAACCTAGTTAAGTCATCCACAGGATAAGATGGAGTCCTTTCCTATCAGGACGATAGAGTTGATTGTTGATTAACGAGGGACACGAGGAGCTAGGAGATCCAGTATTCGGGAAAGATGGCCTTTTGGATGTCGTCGAAATTGATGTCCAGGATGAGACGAGGCCTGCGACGCCTGAGGAAACTTCTAAAGGTGAGTGGATGCTCCAGAAAATCTGTAACCTGAGGATTGGGATGGTCCTTTATCTTCGTAAGCAACTTCTTCAGCGACTACTGGTGCGTCTCAAAAGTTTAAAGAAACATTTTTCTTCAAAAGAAAAAAAGACTTTTGAAGCTACATACAAATGCTTTAATTACTAGCTGTACAAAGCACTTAAAAGAAACTCCTGAAAATATTACTTACGAAAACATAATAGAAATAAAAATATTCAACAAAATGAAATTTTGCGTGTCTCAAAAGTTTAAAGAACCACCCTCAGATGCTGAATGGAAACGTCCAATATGTAAATTTGCGAGTGACAGGGTATTAATCTGTTGCAGAGTTAGTCATTTTTTTCAAAGAAAGCTTTTCTTCCACTCACAATTGATCTACGACAATGCCTCGCCAATCTCAATTCACAATCGATGAAGCGGCTGAAATCTGGTGATTGCAATCCAACGGACTATCTGTTGCTGAAATTGTCACAATTACTGGAAGACCCACAGCAGGGGTTTATAATGTTTTGAAGAGGAGTTCATTGTTCCACCAAAAACCACGATCTGGTCTCCCAAAGTTACCTCAACTCGCGATGACAGACGCATTATACGACTGGCAGCCACACAAAATCTTTATGTTCGCCAGATACAAGACATGACTGGGTTAAACATATCAAAAGAAATTGTACACCGGCGAATAATTGCGAGTGGACATGTTGTCTCCAAATAAGATGAAGGAAACGCCTCTGACTGCCAAGCGCATTCAAGACAGGCTACGTTGGGCACAAGAACATATGGCCTGGAAAGACGAATAGATGTCCGTGTTGTCAGTGTTGACTTGGATGGTCCTGATGGGTGGGCATCATACAGGCACGACCTACGACAGGAACCGAAGACCTTTTACTCATACAACAAGGTGGTTCTGTCATGGTTTGGGGCGACTTCGCATTCAGCGATACCATAAATTTGGTTTTCATCAGTGGAAGAGAAAATTCGCTGACATACCAAGAAACCCTTACACAATATGTGTTCCCGTCTGTGATCATTAGTGTGGCCTGTAATTCGTGTTCCAGCAGGATAACGCCAGCATCCATACTTCACGATCAACAATGGAGTGGTTCAGAAAACAAAATATTTACGTTATGCCGTGGCCCCAAAAAGCCCAGACATGAACCCTATAGAGAATCTTTGGGGGAACATTTCTCGTGCAGTTTATGCTGGCGAACGTTAATTTTCTTCCACTGATGAATTGAAAAGAGCAATTGAAGATGCATGGTACAATGTAAGACCAGAAACATTGTTCAACCTCATAAACTCAATGCCGAACAGAGTATTTGGAACAATCAAGGCAAATGGTCGTTCAATTTAAGCTGTTGTATATTTCATGCAGTATTTTTTCAGTGGTTTTTTTTGGGAATAGGCTGATAGGTCGGTAGCTTGCGGAGATTGCAGGATTTTGCCCCTGCTTGGGGATATTTAACGCAATAGACTGCTTCCAAGCAGTCGGGAAATAGAAAAGCTTCCAACAGTCGCTTATGATATTCGAGATGTCGCTAATGATGTTCTTTGGAAGATTCTTTTAGGCGTTATTATTTACCTTGTCTCTTCCTGGAGCCTTCCTCTTTTTCAGATTTCATATGATGGTAGCGATTTCTCCGGTTTCGATGATGATTTGTAGGCTGTGGGATTTCATAAAAGTTGGCAAGACCATCTTCCACAGTCTGGGACATGAGCTGACTCTCGGGATTATTGTTATCAGGGGTAACAAATGCATCTCTAGGGAATCTGCAATCATTTGAGCTTTATCCTGATTAGTTTGGACGTAATTACCTTGAGGGGAGTGAAGTGAAGTAAGCATATCATTCTTCTTCTTCTGAAGAGCTCTAATCATGTTCCAAATGGAATTGTCTAACAAGTATTTTTTATTGACAGAGTGTACAGAGTGTATTTTTTATTAAATTATCGATGGTGAAATCGTGTCCCGTATCTAATGAGTGTTTTGAAAAATTACACGGGATTACCCGGACGTTTAATTTCATGGAATCGGATGTGAATTGGCCGCCAAGATCATGTGACTTGACAGCTTTGGACTCTTTTCTGTAGGGCTGTTTGAAAAGTAAAGTGCATGGTAACAAACCAGCAGCCATTCTGAACCTAAAAGAAAATACTCTAGCTGCCATAGATGACAGTCCCAGTGCTTGAAAATGTCATAAGAAATTTTGATGACTGCTTGATATCATATTTCATATTTAAGCTTAAATGTATTCGATGTTACTTTAAATTGAAGTGAAGATATAAAAACTTTCCATAAAATTAATTTGTTATAAAAAAGCAATATCCTAAAATCCCTTTAGTTTAAGAAATTTGTTTTTACTTTTTTTACATTGGTTGAAGTTTACTTAATAAATTTTAATGCTTAATAATTATAATTAGTAATATATTATTAGCGGGAGCTTATTTCTGCGAGCAAGAATTTTCAAAGGTTTGCTATTCCAATTCAATTCCAAATACTGTATATGAAACTTTTATCAATATCTTAAAATTAAATATTTCATTTACAGATCAGCATATATAATAGCTGGAGAGTCCGTTGGGATCAGTTTAAGATATTTTTAAAAGGGCCAAATAGGAAAACTATCTTGAAGAGCAGGCCAATTTAGAGATTCGTGTTTTCAGTCTTTTTCTATAGTAGGTGGGCTCTATATGATCTAATTCAGCATCAAGTGAGAGCGAATCTTTTTTAGGAGAGATGGCATTAAAAAATAATTGAAACCCAATACCAAAGATCTTGCTTGGTGCGTGGAGAAAGAAATTATTGCGTTAGTGTTACCATGGTGAAGTCAAAAGTAAATTTTTTCAAGCTAAATGAAACAATTTTTCTCCCAACACAAAAACGCCATTTCTCGTAAGTCTTCATAAAGAAAATAATAAAAGGCGGCAACCATTCTATGCTACAGATGGCTGTTCATAGTTCGTCGTTTAGTGGCGTCGAATTTCTTCAATGGTCACTTTGTTGTAGACAAGAACGGCTTCTGAAAGACAGTGAAAGTAGACGGTAGGAATAGAACATGGCAAACACTAATATAGGAAATGAAAAAAGCAAGATAGGACACGGAAAGTAAACAAACATCAAATCAATTTACGATGAACCCTGCAACGTTTGCTTTCAACGTACACTTAAGCTTTTTCCGCAACACTTCTTGTTCCTTTCCCTCCACTTTCCACTTCTCTCTCTTTTCAGGTTTTTTATCATCATCTTCCCTCTGAAATATTTTCTTTATAGGCGCTCTTTTTTTGCCTCCCCATCTAACATTCATCCTCCTATGGGCTGAAGAAATTCTCCTGGAATCACTCGACCAAACGTTTTGCTTGATGGCAGCTCCCAATCAATACACCAAAGAAAGCAAAGTTTACTGAACGAATAATCCTTGCGGCATTTTTAAGTTTATTCGAGGCTTTTATTTTACCTAAAGAAACAGTAAACAGCGACGAATGATAATCCTGATGAAGCGAAAATCAATACACGGTGAGCTTTTTATGGAGTCTTAAAAATATTATCGTCCGTAAACACGTCGTAATATAAATTATATAAAATAAATGATGTCAGCGATGACATAGCGTTATTTGAAGTTTTTATGTAAATTTTATCATTGACACGAACATAAATATTGTAAAAAACGTTTTCTTCTTGAATGTAAATTTTATGATTTAAACTTCTACGATGAAAGGATTTATTTAACGGTAAATAAATAAAATACATTTTTATTATTGATAGAAAAATATTTTTAACTTCAATATAGACTCCATTTTAATTCCATATAAAACTGGATTCGGTCTATAGTAGCAGAGGGACCTGGAGGAAAAAATAATCGATAGTTCGCGGTTCGAGGAACAAAAATTTCATAAAGGAGAAAAAGGGAATTTTAGAAGTAAACCGATAGGTTTGTGCATTGTGCGTGCATGTGTGGTGTGGTTCGATCCTGAGAAGTGTCTCAATCTGTCAAAAGTTCAGCAAGGTCAGACAGTAAACACTCTATTATATAGAGGAAGGTAGAAGGAATAATCGTTTCTTTTCTTTTTCAGAATGGGAGAGTGGCTCTTTTAGAAAAAAATAACGAGAAAATGAACACAAGCGCATGGAATGCTTATTTGAGGTTTTTCTTTTGTTTTTTTAAAATAATAGAAAATAGTCGCAAGAATAGGGTAAATTAAATCCCCTCCCAAATGTCAATTCAGTGATTAGAGTCTTTAAATCAAAATATTTTTAAGTACTCTGTAAATATACGTGCCTGTAACATTAATGCATAGTTTGCTTAACTTGAAATTATAACAATCGATTAGTTGTTCTGATTTTTATCATTTTCTTGAGCCCGTGCAACGCCGGGTATATCAGCTAGTAATTAATAAAGCTTCATTTCCTTTACGTCCACTCTTAGAAAAAAATGATTCCGTTTAGATTAAGAACATCAGAAATTCAGTCATTTAATTGACTCTGATGTAACTCGACAAAATTTCAGCAATAATTTTAATTTAACAAGATTTTAAGGCTCTTAACGATCTTTAACGGCTTTATAAGAACCTTAACCTCTTAATTACTCGTAAGTTACTAGTCTTAACCGACACTAACGATGCGTGTAAAATGGGTATCAGAGTACATTAAAATGACGGCAAAGTAAGGAAACCTGAGGATTCTCGAGAGGTGAAAACTTATTCGGATTATTTGTAGAAATACCGATATTGTTCCATTACTTCTGGTTTAGTTATGTCAGCCTTTCTTCCTTCTACAATATTTTCTTTCCCTCATTGACCTCGTCACTGACTGATTTGTTGGGCTTATTATGAACGAAAGCGAAACAAGCTACAAATTGTTTTTTTTAATAAAATCACGATTTTCTATTAAAATGAAAGAATTATTTTTATTTTAATCTATTAAAGAATTAATATGATAATTACAAATCTATAATTAAAGAAATATTAAATGGTAAGTTCGCTTATTAACAAGAAAGAATTTTCAACTTTAATAGTAAAATCTGTCATTGGAGGAATAATATTAAAGCACATTCGCAATACCGTGAAAACCACCTATTGATTTGGGTTTGGATTTCTCCGCCCACCCTATTCATCCATTCTATACTCAGAAAGTAACTCTGCTCTGGTCGTTTTGGTTTCCAACAAATTTTCACTTAGGGGTTTCACGACAATTCATTGACTAATCCGAAGCTTTGTTACAATCGATTAACTCTCCCGTTTTTTTATTTGTCAGAATAAAATTTTCTAAAATATAATTTATTGAAAACAGCAAAAAAATCCCCAAAAATCTTTAACAGATGAATTATATGTGGAGATTTTTGGGGATTACTCAAATGAAATTAATACACTCCTTAAAATATGCCTATATATTTTTTGTGATAATTGGTTAAACTTTTTAAGAGCTATTAATTTTTTCTAAAAATAAAGAAATAGCTGGAGCATTTATACCAGCGAATAAAAGTCAATGAAATCGACATGTACGGACTCAGACGAATAATTTTGTAAATAATTTTTGTCCAGTTATATTTCGTAAAAAAAAAATCGTTTGCTCTGATGAGCCCCTTAGGAGTTATTAGGGTTTTTATTGCCCCCACCCCCATCCACCCCTCCGATTGGTGGTGAACTTTGGAAGAAGGAGAAGATGAGTAAGGAAAAATGCAGAATGGAGGGAATGGAAGAGAACGGATGCGGGTGTTCGGTTGCAGCGAGTGGGTTGTCAGAGAAGGGGACCATTTCAAGACTGCTGAGGTGAAGAGTCAAATAAGAAAAGATTTCCCCCACTGAGTTGTGGCCGACCTATAGTGAAATGTGTGTGATAAAGTAATACTTTGGTCACAAAGTCTCCATTATCTCCAGTTAGTGCTCCTTTGTAAAGATTTTCAAGAAAATATTAAGTTCAAAGAACTATTAATTCTAAGGAAAGCCCGAACAACAGGAATTCTATACATTGTTACAAATTGAATCTTATTTATAAAATGGGAGGCTTTTCAAATTATTAATTGTGTTTTTAGCATCTAACTGTAATCTCACCCTTTTCTTCGCTGAGAAAATTTTAATTTTTTTTTTGTCTTCATTGATTTTTCCATTGCATACCAAACAAGCTATCTCTGATTCGTAAGAATAGCAGGCAACTGTCAATTCCAATTCGGCAAACGAAATTTTTTAATAAGCTGTGCCAAAAATTTATAACTGTACTTCTGGCCTTGTAGATCACCAGATATAATGAAGATATACACTGGGCAAACAATGATACTTAATATTATATTTAAAAATATAAAATTTGTCCAATAGTATTTTTATGTGCTTCATATCCTGTTTACCTACAACTGTAATTATCCCAGGCAACGCCGGGTGCCTCTGCTAGTTTTCTATAAAATAGCAGAAAAATGAATATTTCCTTTGTATAGTTAAAATAGTATTGAGCTAAACATTTATGGCCTATTCATGTTTTCTCCATAAATTGTTAGAAGGCGATAATCAGACGGAAGTTACGCAACAGGAAATTGTCCATGTCATTAGCCAGTTCATGATTAAATATTATTGTAGTGTGCTAAGACACGTATACTTCGTTTCTGGTTCCATTTTGATGAATGTATATTTAATTCCCGATCAGCTGTTAAGCTATTGGTCGAATTGAGAGAATTGAAAGACGGAAGCGGGATGCATTCAATTTTCCTATCTCTGTTCGGTCACGTGATGTTAATTCTGCAATTGTCAAATGAAATATTCAATAATAAAAATCTCATTTAATTAATGAGCTCTTTTAGATGATAGAAAATTAGAAGAGTGGAAATTCGCAAAAAGTGTTCACAAGAGTGGAAATTTGCGTTTGTTGGTGGTTTTAGAAGAAACCCAGACTCTCATTATGCTTAATAGGTGAACAGGCAAAGATAATTAAATGACATAAACGGATTGTGCAACTTCTAAAGGAGATGGAACTCACTCAATTGAATATGTTCCTAGGCGATGAATAATCAGATGTCAAGCAATCTTTGACGTATTCATTAATTACGAGCGACTTGAAAATAGCTGCAGGCATTCTACAAAACAGCTTGGTTGTGTTAATATGGCTCTTAAAACATTTTAATATTGTTTCGTTTTAATAGAACCACAAATAATTAAATGTTCAGAATTTACTTCAATAACATTGTGAGCACGAATATTTAGCTTATTTAAATCTATAGTGTTACAACTCCATCAATTTATTTACATTTCAGAATTGGTTCATTTTATAGATAAGTCTAAGAATTGGGAAAAACATTTTTCTTAGCAATACGAAAATAGATACCAAAGAGAAGATTTAGAAGCAATCATATTCTTGCCGAAGAATTACTTAAGTGAGTTTACATAGTAATAGCCGCAGTAAAAAGAAGAATGTTGATCGCAATAATTTCACTGTTTTTCTTCGATCTTTCCATAATACACTGAGGCTCCTTACTCACTGTTGACTGGTTCCTAGCAACCACGAGACTTAACCACATTAGTCTGGGCTTACGCACGTGGCTGCGGCAACCAGATGGTTGTCGGAGACCAGGAAGTAAGAACAACTAATTCGGCAAACAGAAAATTGGGCTTGTTTCTTAAGACATGTTCGCAGTGTATAAACAACCAGTCAGCAAACAGCCCATCCCGCTCTTTGTCTCTTTTTGTCTTTTGTCAGAACATTTTTAATTAAAATAACGATGGATTTCGATACATAAAGATATAGGCTAAGGTGTCCTAATATAGGCTACTTTTTTTAGCGAGCCCGTACTATTTAGTGTAACCACTTTCAAGTATCCCCACCTGTAGAAATGTACAGTATATTTTCTGAGTAAGCATATGCAAGTTCGGAAATAGTAGAAAAACATTTATTACGAGTAAAATAACAGATTAATAAACTATTGCAAGTGCCCATATTAGGAGCATCTGTTCCTAATATGGGCTACTCCTGTGTTAGGAATACAATTTCATAATAAAGACTGAATTGTAAACAGTTATTGGCCGTTGCTCTACAAGCATATGGCGCACGTTAAGGATCCCTGGCACAGGCACTGTGAAGCCACTTCAGGCACATCTGACATCTCACCCACGTCTCCCCGTTTTGATCATCCGAAAACAGCCCTGCACACCATGGGCCGGGGGGGGGGGGAGAACTGTTTTTCTTCCCAAAGAAATATTGATGGAGTCTTCTGGAGGGGATTTCATAGACTTGGCATACTGCTGAATAATTGCCCGTGGAACGCAGTACAACTTCGCGGCTTTCAAAGTACCCATTTCCCCGTTGCGAACTGCAAGAACAGCTGCCTTCATGGCGGACTGGTTCCAAGATTTCCTCTTAGGTTTCGAAAGCGACATCTGTGAAACGAAAGCAAAAATTAGCCTTCCAAAAACCGTGCAATATGATTAACCCATCATTTCTATTGCAACTACCGTAATATCATTATTGTTAGCCCGTATATTATTTTTATTAAAATTCCAACATCAAATACGAACGCTTCCTAAAATGGGCTAGCCCATAATAAGACCCACCCTGATAGCCCATAATACGCACGTCTCATCAACATGTTTACAACGCAATTTGCCCAATCCCCGTGTCGATAAGCACCAAAGTTAATCGTGAGACATGAACTTCTATTCGTGCTCTACACGGCATTAACTACGGTTTTTGGTTCATCCATGTCACATATAAGTTTTCTAGAATAAGTTTTATATAACAAAATCTTTGGACCTACATTTTTTTCAGTGTTTGCGTGTAGCGTAACTCGCTGCATAGCTACAGACTTGAATTTCCACACAACCACATGTTCTCATAAGCTTTTTCACCTCCTCCAGTTATTGATACATGGCAGCACCAGATTGACGAAAAAATGGTGTAGCTTTATTAGGAACTAGCAAAGGTACCCGGCGTTGCCCGGGATAATTACACTTGGATGTAAACAGAACAATCTCAA
>JAHWFO010029305.1:702362-807227 GCA_023313115.1 Rhysida immarginata
GAAATTTTATCAAGATCGGAATAAAACTGTAGATTTGTATAAAAAACGTACAGACAGACCCACCCACAAACATCCTTCTTTATATATATAGACTAGAAGAGGTACACTTGCACAAACTTTTCCTTTCATTGTTAGTCATGAGATATTGATTGTTGGTCCATGCAGAGCGTTTGTGAATTGCGTGTTGATACCATTGTTGATACCTATTGTTGTACAAACTTTGCCTTGCATTGTTGGTCATGAGATATTTCTCATTAATATGCCTTGCCATAACCATGAATATCGATTTTTTATCGATATTTATTATTTTTCCGAAATCTGAGGTAGACAGTGACCTTCCTCATGCTTTAAAGGTCATGTATGCGAAATTTTATCAAGATCGGAATAAAACTGTAGATTTGTATAAAAAACGTACACACAGATCCACAGACCCACAGACCCACAGACGCACAGACCCACAAACATCCTTCTTTATATATATAGAAGAGGTACCCGGCGTTGCCCGGGATTATTACACTTGGGATGTAAACAGAACAATCTCAAAAATTAAAATAAATTTTGCAATATCTTAAAAATAAACAAATGAAAATGCTTAGAATTAATACAGTAAAAATTCTTAATGAAAATTCGAAAAAAATCTTTTTAAAGGCTCAAAATGGATGGACTGCTCCAATAATTTCTTACTCAGATAATCTTACTTCAGATCTACACTTGATGTTGTTGCAATTTCCACTCTTCTCTCGCTGTGTTGAAGCAAAATTTGGCCTTTCATCACTTTGGGTAGTCTAGCGGTCGCCAATTCTTCTATTTACTTGCTTCCCATTTGCTCAATACAGCACGGAGCTAAAGGTTTGCTTTCTCTGTCGTCTTTCCACTCTTTCTCAATAGTCTGCTAACTCTTCATTATCTCCAGCTACTGATCATTTTTAAAGATTTTCAAGAAATTGTTAAGTACTAAGAACTCTCTTTTCTAAGAAAAACCTGAATAACAGGAATTCTATGCATTGTTACAAATTGAAACTTATCCATATTGCATCATCATTTTATGTTCTTTGTTATAATTCTTGGAAAGGATTGCTTTATCATTGCATCATCATTTTGAGCTCATTGTTATTGGTGAATTGCGTGTTGAAACCATTGTTGATACCTATTGTTGCACAAACTTTTATTTGCATTGTCGGTCATGAGATATATATTGTTGGTCCGTGCAGAGTGTTTGTGAATTGCGTGTTGATACCATTGTTGCAAAAACTTTGTCTTGCATTGTTGGTCATGCGATATTTCTCATTAATATGCCCTGCCATAACCATGAATATCGATTTTTTATCAATAATTATTATTTTTTCGAAATCTGAAGTAGACAGTGACCTTCCTCATGCTTTGAAGGTCATGTATGCGAAATTTCATCAAGATCGGAATAAAACTGTAGATTTGTATAAAAAACGTACACACAGACCCACCCACAGACCCACAGACCCACCCACAGACAAACATCCTTCTTTATATATATAGATAGATAGACTATCCCATATTAGGTCACTTTACCCTATCCGAGAAATGAAAATTGGAGCGATTTGGATCGTGTCATGCGAATACAGCTGATATTCCAACGCAATTGATAAATTTATTTTCATACTTTCTGCAATCATTGGAAAACGTTTTGAACACCCCTTTACTACGATTAAACTGAAGAAATTCTTAACAAAGTATTTTGTAGACAAGAGATATTTCTTCAGTTTAATTGTTCTTATCCACAGTTGATTGATTCTTCAAACCTTTACTACGACTTTTTTGTGTAGATATTTCTCTGTATTCTTTTTTCCTGTTTATTCTTTATCAAAAAACCACTGCAATTAAATCTTCCACGTGAATCTCGAGATGCAGCCGGCGCGATGCTGACTCATTTCCTATTTAATTGCTAAATTGATCTTCCGTCTTTGGCTGCCTATTTTCTTGTTGACGGTACACTGTCGACACTGCATAAGAGGTCTTTAATGTTAGTAAGCTCTTCAAACAATTCACCACATACCCAAATAATTAATGTTTCTATGATTAATGTAATAATAAAAATTAATATGAAGGTTGATCAACATAAACAGAGGCCGCTTTTTGCTTCCATTTATTTATTTATTTATTTATTTATTTATTTTTCAATGTAATCGTTTACGTGAATGATTCTTACGTGATCATTTTTCAATTAGTCTCCATATTCTTGCATATACTTTTTAGAAAGTTTCGTCCGATTCTCAAATACATAGAATAAGCCATTCTTATTGAGGTTATTGGGGATCACTTCACATCTCTTTAACATGGTTGAAGTTTTGAATCGATGGCCCCATGGTTGAAGTTTGAAAGATTTTATCGGACAACATCAGGGCTATGAGGGGGGATAGAGTACACAACTTATGTTGAATATACTATATCCGTAATAACATAATATATTGCATACTCATAATGAAGTCACTATCCATTCCGATGAAGGTTTAATAGTTTCCTTGCAGTGTTCCTCCTCAGAATCTTCAGTATTGACCTATAGTGTTCTCATATAACTGTACTGCGTGTTGGTAAAAAATTTACTAAGAGTCAAAGATTATAAGCATTAGCTTACTTGCTTTTGGTAACGGAGAATCTGGTGATTTCGTGATTTCACATATCACTTGCTTGCTTTCTTTCAGAATCTGGAGAATCTGGTGATTTCGTATTCGTGATGACTCAGCCATGATCCGTCATCGGTGACAATTGATTCAAAAAAAAAAGAGACGCAGCACGTAAAGATATAATTATACTTACTGTATACTTCAACAGAAAAAAGGAATTTTAATACTGCATCCTGCTCCTCTCGCATATTTTTCATTTTGCGGTATGCGAAATGAAAGCAAGGTTGTTTACAAAAGAAATTACTAGTTGTTTTTTTTTATAAATATGGTGCTGCCCTCTGCACATATTACCTAAAATTTCGAATTGCGAAAGGGTAAGGAAATGTTTAAAAAGACCAGTGTTGATCTTTCTTAATAAATATTTAAGAAGAATGGGGTAATTAGATGTAGTGTAGTATAAGTGGAACATTTTGATTTCTAAAAGTTAGTTCTATTCTAAATAGTAATTCAGAATCTACAGTTGCAGTCTATTTTCCAATTTTCTAGGTCTACATATGAAGTGAAACTGTTTTATCAACTCTATATCATTTCACGTTGCAGCTAGAACTGCAACAATGATATTGACCTATCTGCTTTGTAGCTTGCTTATTATCAAACTCTATATATCCACCCAAAGGAACGCAAATATAAGCCTTGAGCTATCTAAAATTAATAATGGACTCCCAGGTCTCAATTTACTATCAGCTCTCCGCCCTCAATCCCGTATCTTTGGTCTGGGACCGTTGAGCTTCTGCCCCCATTTTCTTCCTTACGGCAGCCCTGATAACAACAACGCGAAACTGATCCCATTGACCTCAAACAACTTTATAAACGGCGCACCGTCATCATTAGAAGCTCAGAACTAATTACTTGGCAATCTCATAGCGATTGATACGAGGGGCGATTGATAAATAAGGTCTCTGGGGCTGTAACTTTTTTATTTGTTAACCGATTTTCAAAATTCTTTTTGTATCTTATACTCACATTTGTCCTCTATGTAATGAACTATTCACTTTTCGACATAGTCCCCATCCCTTTCCACGCATTGCGCCAAACGCGTGATTGGTTGGGTGAACCCGTCGGAGAGGAATTTCGGAGTTGTTGTCGACACCAGGATTGAATGGCAGCTTTGGACCGTCTTCTGGAGTACGATAACGTCCGCTCGCACACGAGTCACCACACGCCTACAATTCAAAGATGAAAAATTGCAGTTCAAAAATGAAAGACTTTGCACATTGCGACTTTCGCCACTTCCCAAAGAAGAAAGAGCTCCTTAAGGGACATGAGTTGGTTCTGACGGCGAGGTAAACGCTGCCATTCAATCCTGGTGTCGACAACAACTCCGGAATTCCTCTCTGACGGGTTCACCCAACTAGTCACGCGTTGGCGCAATGCTTGGAAAGGAATGGGGACTGTGTCGAAAAGTGAATAGTGCATTACATAGAGGACAAATGTGAGTATAAGATACAAAAAGAATTTTGAAAATCGGTTAACAAATAAAAAAGTTACAGCCATGGAGACCTTATTTATCAATCGCCCCTCGTAGATTCTGATAAATTCAACCGTTTCTTACAAGAGAAGTATAACGGTATAATCATTAGAAAAAATCCCGTCACTCTTTAAAACGTAACATAATAAAAGTGTCATCTGTTCTCTCTATAATTTTAATTAAACCCTTTTGTAGTACTTCGAAGATGGTGGACAGTTCATTTCCTATTCTGAGTTGCATGAAGCACTTTAAAAAAGAAAATACTTTGGATGGGGAAACTAATTTCCTATGGAAGACGAGTCGCTTGAACGGCTACATTATTCGACTTAAACAGGGAACTGAATTGATTCTTGCTGTATTTTGATATTCGCAAGGGAGGTTTTTATGAAGACATGATGAAAGCGGTCGTTTCAATCAATAGCCCGAAACATCGATTATTTTCAAATTTTTTTTATTACTTTTTCTCTTAGAAAGAATTTTTCAACTTCATCGGGAAAATTACTTTGAAATTAAACCATTTCTAAATTCTCAGTTTATAGAGAAATGTATGAAAGCAAATGTTTGAAATTGTTTTCTTTTGCTACTGTAATTTAATATGTTGTATTTTTACAATGTAAAAATTTCTTCAAAATGTTCGGCTCTAAATTGGTCTCTTATTTTCTTCACAGTAACAATTAGAAATTTTTTTAAGATTCTCTTTCTTTCTGCTAAAAATAGGAAATTTAATTACCCTTTTTAAAAACTGAAAGTTATCTTCCTTTTTTTTTATTTCTTAAGTTTTATTCAACATATCACTCTGCTTGACATAAAATTTCGAATGTCACTCAAGAGCATAATCTATTTTTAAAAACAAAAATTTCTTTCCTATAAATATAAGTATTATTCCTCAGACAAATGTTTCACGAGGAAACAATTTGCGCCAAATTCTGTATAAAGTAGATGCACCAATAATTGACAGTTTAAGACTAGTTATACCATTAAATTGTAAATATAATTGAGAATGTGCCAATCTCTAAACGATGATTATATCTTTAAAAACTTAATAAATTTTTTTCCCAACTAATGCATGGTTCACTAGAAGTTGACAGTTCGTGCACCAGAAGTTGACAAGCAGTTTCATCAGTAATTGACAACATTTTAATTACACATTTATCATATTTTTAAATGTAGCTTCTAATGACCTAATAAAATCAAGCGTTTCTTCACAAATTGTAAAGTATTTAACATTAACTAAACTTGTGCTTTTTCAGAATTAAGTTGTTCATATAAATCATTTATATTTTTTTCTTGAAATGATAAATTAAATCGGTCCACTCCATATAAAAGAGTGCAAGGACCATAGAAAATGAAGGTGTTTTCCATTTGTGCGGTATCATCAGATATTGACCAAAATTATAAACGTTGAATACGTTGTGTTATATGACATTATGCATAAATAATTTTCCTTATTTAACACAACTAAACAAGCAGAAAACTTGGAACAACAAAGGAAATGGCTTAGACGTTCTGGAACTGGAATAAACCGGTCAAAATGAGTGATCTAGAAATTGAGAGTCAAGTTCCTGGAAATTAAGAAGTTAGACTTAAAATCATCATGCTCCCTTTATTATTACCTTTATTCTACTTAATCATCATCATGTTCCTGGAAACCCTTAACATATATTTTTGTTTGTTTTTTAAAACAGAAATCATTAATAACTGAGTGGTTATGTCAGTTACTAGTGTCCACTACATATCTGGGTTCTAGTAGTTGACTGTGGGTTAAAAATTAGGGCGAGTTTAAAGTCGCGCACATCAAAGTTTAGCTGCCCGTAAAAGTACCAGCTTGAGAATTTAAATGAAAGTAAAGTATCACAGAGTTAGTTGAAATGTTGGCTTTTATTTTTAGCAGACAAACTTTAGGTGTTACAATAAATGTTTGAAATGACGTTCCTCTTTCCCAAATACAAAAGCATGTACGTTTACCAGATTTCTTGAGACTCTGCGAAGCATGGCAGTAGCCTATTGATGTTAGAAATGGCTGTTGTGATGTTCGTTTTCAGCTCAGCAATCATGTGTGGACTATTCACATAAACCACATTTTTCCGATAATCCCATAGGAAGAAGTCAGGGGGTGATAAATCTGGCGAGCGAGGGGGCCACAATTCCCGAGAAATGACGCGCTGATCGAAAAATTCATTCAAAAGATGCATATTTGCTGTTCCTGGCAAAACAACATGCCGCAGCCTTGAAGAACAAACGCTTCACAACTGAAGTCTCTGAGCACAAGATCACTGATACCATAATATTTAAGTAGAAGTACGTTCATCTGTAGTTCAGTGGTTGCTCCGTGCGATGGCGTTAGCATCTTTAGGTGGGGCAACAGGTTGATAGACACATTAGTAAGTACCGAAAGGTGCTTTATGCTATCAGTGTGGGGAAACGTGTCTGTCTGTCTGTCTCTCCGTCCATAACTCTAACTCCTCCGAGGCTATGAAAGATTTTCAAAATCTGTTTTCGTCAGTCGATGGATATGGTTCATGGCACGAACCAATAACAATTATTATCTAAATCGGTTCATTGGCACGTGCACAAATGGTACCTCTATTTTCCCGCCAAGCAATTTTCAATGGGAAGATATATTAAGTAATATATCAAACAAATCGTAATGACGAGATTGCGGTTATTCATTTCTACTTTCGTCAGTCGATGAATATGGTACATGGCACGAACCAATCACAAATATTATCTAAATCGGTTCAATAGGACGTGTACAAATGGTCCCTTCACGACCCCACCTAGCAATTTTCAAGGGAGAGATATATTAAGCAATATATCAAACAAATCGTAATGACGAGGTAGAAGCGGATATTAATTGCTATTTTCGCCAATTGATAAATATGGTTCCGGGAATGAGCCATTTTGAAAATGGTTGTAATCGAAACAATGACACGTGTTCTAATGGTACCTTTATGACACCCTCAAAAATTTTCAATGATAAGACTTGGCAAGTAATATATCAAACAAATTGAAACACAACTTCAGTGAAGTTAAGCAACACCAGGCACGGCTAGTCACTGGATGGGCGACTCATCAGTGACTCAGGATCTTCACCCCCCCCCCCCCGGCTGCTGTGACCATTATACAGCAGTCGTTAATCCAGGTCCATCCAGACACCCGTCGGCCTCAGGCCATACAGGCTCTGGATGGACGTATTGGATTACGATGAATTTAAAAAAAAATAAATTGGGATGATGTATCATGAATGAATACAACGTAAAATTAATGATAATCCAAATTGCTTCAAAGATACATGGTTTAATGGTTTCATTATGGTCCTTTAGAAACTTAAAATGTTAACATAAGGCGTTTAAAAATTCTTTCCGCGAATTGTTTAGTTTAACCTTTCGGTACTTGGTTATGTCATTCCTTATGGTTTATTGATTAATAATTATTATTAAAAATGCGATTTTTTTTTTAAAAGGAAGAACATCTGATGCTTAGTAAATCAAGTGAAAAAATTCTAAATACCTTTATTTTTTTAAAATTCATTATATATTTCTTTTATTTTTGTTTATTATATTTTTGAAGGAAGAAAACGAACAATTGATGAATGCAACAAAATAATTTATAATTATAACTTTTATTATTTTTTAAATTTATTATATATTTTTATTATTTTCTTAAAGGACGAATAAGCACAATTGATGAATGCAATAAAATAATTTACAATTTGTATAATAGATTACATTAATACATTAAGCTTTTCAATATAAAATATTACAGAGTTTTTTTTTTTATAAATAATTATGTATAACTTTAAAAAAAATGAGATATTTAGATTATACAACCAATATACAAAAAATGCAGTAATACATTAAACTCTTTTTCTCAATTTAAAAAATTACAGAAATTTTTTTATTAATAAATTTAACTTTAAACAAGTTAAGAGGAAAAAGGTTTTATCAAACCAAGCTTTTATAATGTTTTATTTAGTGGCAACAATACAGCTTAATTTTGCAACAATAAACAATAGATACATTTACTCTCGCCATAACGAAATGTCCAACTGCTACAACAATCAATTCGTAGTAATGAGTTAGTACCATTAGAACACGAACCAATGAACCGATTTGAAAATTTTTTTCTTTATCATAAATTGTCATCGATTCTGCATAAGTGTGTCAAATTGCAACTCCCTAGCTTGTCGGAAAGTTGGTTTAATATTGATTACAAGATTTGACCTAAACAAACTAACACAGCAAAGTTAATAAAAGCTTTTAAAAACAAACGTGATATCTAGATAATACATCTAATATACATAATTTAGCTGAATTCAGAGATTCAGAGTTTAAACTTTCTTCTCATGAACAAATTAATGATAATTTTAAGCTGAAAAAACATAATCTTTGCACTCTTGCATCCATCTCATTAAAAATGTAAAAAAAAAATAATAATAATAAAATAAAAAACAAAAAAATAAAAATAAGAAAAATCCAAACAGTTTCTACACAAAAAAGTATCGGAATCTAAAATTTATATCAAGAAACATGCATATCCAAATATTAAAAAAATACTTAAAATATTGTGCAATCAAAATATCTTAAGTAATTTTTTATTTTATCTAACTTTTATAATTTTTTTATTTTATTTATCTAAAGACAAATTACTGTTGACATATTTTATAAATTAAAATTACAACTCTTGTCTTTTAAGTATGGAGTTTCCTTACTTAATCGTGTTGTAATCAATAATAAATTTAATATAAAGTACTATAAATAAAGTACAAAAAATCTACAGTCAATTGACTCCTCAGCCTGAAAATTGCGAGTCAAATTTCACAAATTGCGAGTGAAATTTTAGATTCCTTTTGACTTCCATATTTTTACATATATTCGAGAGTCTCTATAGTTAATTAGAAATATAAAAAAATAGCATGTGATAAAATAAGTGAAATTAAAATGTGGTGAGAAATATATGGCCAATCATATTCAAAATTTAACTACTCAATTTTGACTCGCTGGTCAAAAATGCACGTGTCAATTTTTAGCAAAAATAGGCATTTGAAACGTAAATTGCGAGTAAGCGCGAACCTTGAAATAGGAAAGATTATTTTTATTAACTGTTGATAATTTTTTTATATTTGTTATATCCATGTTATATATTAATGTTCTGATTTGAGTTTCCTCATATACGCCATGAATTATTTCTGAACCATCGAAAATTAAAACTCAAAATTATTCATATATCACAACTATCCCTTTATTTAAATGGTGCCAATCAATTAATCATATTAAAGAATAATCATAAGATGCATGGCAGTTGAAAAGGACGTTAATACCAAACAAACCTATCAACTAATCATAAGATGAGGGTTTTATTGTACGCCAACCTCAGCTGTTCAAATTAATGAAAAATAAGAAAGGAAATTCCACAGCCTGGGTTCGAACCAGAAACCTTTGGCTCAGACAGCTAACGCGCCAACCAATTCTGAATAGCCGTCGTTGGAATTTACAAAAATAATGTAAATAGCGGTTCGCTTTCATGTCCAGTGGCGCAATTGGTTGGCGCGTTGGCAGTCTGAGCCAAAGGTTCCTGGTTCGAACCCAAGCTGTTGAATTTTCTTTCCTATTTTTCATCATTAATTAACCATATGTTTGAGCTTACATTATACAAACGTTTCTAAAAAAACAACCTCCACTCTTATCCACAGCGAAAAATGAAATGTCCCAGATGGATCAGTTTTCCTCATAGGACTCCAATATAAAATCCGGCGGAAATTGCCCTCCTAGCGATTGCAGCGCTCCCTTAACAGAGGCAACCGGTTTCAGATTTTCAGCACTTTTTTTCAGCGTTAATTAATAAATTGAAAATATAGAAATATCTGCGCAAAAATTATTGTTGGATTTTATGTAGAGATTATAGTTTTTCCGCAAAAAAAAAAAAATCCAAAAATCGAAATCGGCGAAACGCCGCGATCGGAGTGAGCGTACGTCTACTCTAATACTATGCTGATACCGATTGAAATACATTCGAAACAATCTGCATTCCCATCTGTAGGGAGGAAATCAAAACTCAATGAGTGTTCACTGAATTACAGCCCATTAAACTTTGATGTGCGTGACTTTAAACTTATTCAATAGTCACCACATTGGTCATATGAATTCCTGTTACTACTAGAATTGTGCATTGATCACAATAAACGGCTCACGTAAAATTAATAACAAGTATTACATAACATTCTTGAAATAAATTCTAATGATCAAATACTCGCCTAGTGATTTGTTAGAAGATTTTTCCAACTTTGTAAGGCATTGAACAATCAACACATGATTGCGGTCATGATTGGGAGCAAAGTTCCTAGTTTTTTTTCTTTGCTGGGAAGCCCACAGATTAAGGGTTTACCTTTGCTGTTTATCTTTAATCTGTGGGGAAGTCTATACACTGTTTAATCCCAGATGGCAGCACCAGTCCCTTTTCTTTTCCTGTTACCTTATTTAAACCCCTTAAATCGTATAGTGTCAATTACTGTTGCATTGTCAACTACTGGTACTTTTACCTTAGCCTTGTCAGAAATTTTTTAAAGCGGAAAATTTTAGCAAACGTTTTTCTAAATAAGAATTTTTGAGTATTACCTTGTCCGTTTGTGCATTTTTAAAATAACTGATTGTTAGCATGTACGTATTGAAGGTTTCATTCAGTATTATTATAGTAATAATCACGTCCCAATTCATTATTCAACAAATCATGCTTTGATTTTTTCTTTTTATCAATTGCTACATATGAAATAAATACGAGCAATATTCGAATTTGTATGCAACTCTAGTTTTAGAATAAATACTTTTAAACTATTTTCTCTTTAAATATTTTTATAAAACCGTGGCCTAATATAATAGTAATGAGACGGACAGATATTGATTTAAAAATTACATTTGATCCAACATTGAAATTGCGGTTATTTTTCAAATTATTCCGGACCAGAGCATTTGTATAAGGGCGCAGAAAACACATTGGATGAATGGGAAAACAATTTTAAGCTTCGTTTCAGAAATACGTCGTTCATTTTTGGCAAGTGACAAAAGAAAATGAAAATATCCCGCCCAGCCTTGGAACCTATTCGTCACAAAGGAAATCAAGCCATGCAGAACCAAATAGAAATTCTAACCTTTGTGGAAACTGAGAAACTAATAAGTCAGAATATATATACAGGGTGTCTCACCTAAAGTGAACCAAAGTTAACTTCTAAAATACAAACCTGACAGAATACTTTCAATGGAAGAATAATTGTATTTTTATGTGAGGTGTTTTTATGTGTATTCCTTTTCCAAAAAAAAAAAGACGCCATTTTCGAATATGGAAGTCAACTTGAAATGTGCAATGGAATCTCCTATTTTTAATGGTATTTTCATATTCTACACAACATTTGATAAATGTTTATTCTTGGTGTTTTTTTAATCGATCCAACGTGTAGGAGATAGAGGCAGTGAAAGTGTGGTTTGTTTGGATTTAAAGAAAAGGCAAAAAAAAAAAATAGAAATTTTCATCATTTTAAAAGAAAACAATGGTTCAACATTTATTATGACTGTAACTTACTGTTATGCAGTAATGCAAAACAATGGCTGTACAGCAAATGTTAAAATAAATTTTCAACTTTTGTTTTCGCTTAAATTGATGAATAATTTCTATTTTTTGCTTTCTTTAAATCCAAATTACCACATTTCCACTGCCTCTATCTCCTAAACGGTTGGGTCAGTTGAAAAAACAACTAAGAATAGAACATTTCTCAAATGTAGTGTACAATCTGAAAATACCATTGCACATTTCAAATTGATTTCCATAGAAGAAAATGGCGTCGTTTTTTTTGGAAATGGAATACACATAAAACTTCCCACATAAAAATACAAAAATTCTTTCATTGAAATTACTCTGTCAGATTTGTATTATAGAATTTGGCTGGCTATTGGTTCACTTTAGGTGAGACAACCTGTATAGTACGAGGGTAGTCCAAAAAGTAATGCACCACATTTTTTTTCTTCAACAATTATTTATTGAACACAATGAAACTTATACACACGAAAGAATGGTATTTCTTCTACACATCCTATTTTTCCACATATTCTCCGTCCCGTTCTATGGCCTTCCTCCAGCGAGACACGAGGGCGTGTATGCCCTGTCGGTATCAGTCCTTGTTCTGTTCACGCAACCATGTCTTTACTGTGCAAATCACCTCTTCGTCATCCTCAAAATGTCTTCCACGAACGGTATTCTTCAATGGCCCAAACAAGTGAAAGTCTGAGGGGCGCTAGGTCAGGGCTGTAGCGTGGATTGGGTAACACTGTCCAACCCTGTTTCGTGATGTGTTCCGACGTCCTCAAACTGGTGTGAGGGCGAGCGTTATCGTGTTGAAGCATACAATCAGCTGGGTTATTATGGCGTCCAAGTTGCTGGAAGCGCTTCTTGAGTTTGGTTAATGTGTTCACATATGCCTCAGAATTAATGGTGCTGCCTCTTGGCATCACATCAATGAGTATGACACCATCACAGTCCCAAAACACAGTGATCATAACCTTACCAGCAGAAGCAGCTGCTGCATATCTCAAGTTTCGCATTCGTACCATTGTTGGGGATGGAGAAAAAAATTGTGGTGCATTACTTTCTGGGCTACCCTCGTAGAAGAAACTAACGCTCTTCTTCAAAAAAATTACTTTCAATACTTGTATTATAATTTCAGTAGAACTAATCACAAAAACTTAAAAAGAAACAACAACTTGGATTCAGTTTCCAAGTTCAATAATTGGTTGGGTATTTTTGAAATACTTAACGGTATTACAACAACTGACGATGGTTTCGGCGATGATTGCCATTTTCAAAATCAAGAATTACAAATATTGGATATTTAACGGTATATTAATAATGTCTAACAATGTGCACACAATAATTTGATTATTTAATGAAAGATGATAACATACAGGGTGGTTATAATTAAAGTTCCCTACTTATGCGCGGGCTGCAGAGCGCATTATTGCACTGATAATGATGAAACTTTGTGTACAGCTATGCAGGGCATGGGGAAGAGAATTCCGACGGAAATTTTATTAATGCTGACGGTTTCCGCGAGGGGAAAAGGTGGCGCTGCAAGATCATGCACAGACTTTAATAATGCGCTCGTGGAATGCTGTTTAAAGGACTGTTCAATATACGGACCCTCTGCGTTGATGACATGCTGGAAACGCAGGACAACTTGCTCAACAGTAGCAAGAAGTGTTTTCCGTGAAATGGCTGCAATCTGACGAATGATGTTGGTTTTCAATTCAGGCAAAGTCCGTACGCCTGTATGATAAACACGATCCTCCAGGTCCTCACAGCCAGAAGTCACATGGATTAAGGTCTGGTAAACAGGCAGCCACGCATCTGGAAAGTGTCTCGACAGAACGCGTTCATCGCCGAATGAGTACGAAGAAGTTCCTTTACTGGGCGACCCACATTCAGTGCTGCACCATCTTGCATGAAGACTATTGTCTGTAAACACCTGCGTTCCGGCAATGCTGGAACCACATGCCGTGACAAGAGTTGAGCATAACGTCCACTTGTAACAGTGCACCTGAAAGGACCTGCAGGTGTCGTCTCCTCAAAAAAAATATGGATCCAGAATGAAATCCCCGCTGAATCCACACTTTGCAGTCACGTTCTGGGAATGCAACGGATTTTCGTGCACCACATACGGGTTAGAGGAATCCCACACGCGACAATTCTGCCTATTCACAGCGCCGTCTAACGTAAAATGCGCCTCATATGTCCACAGAATGTTCCAGGACCACCTATCGCCCTAAGCTATTTAAGCCAAGAAACGAAATGAAAAAACTAAGCGCGCCTGCGGATCCGGTGGTTGTAACTGGTGCACGATCTGGTTCTTATACGGGTACTAGTGAACAATGGACCGCAAAACCTTTCGCAATGTGGACTATGGAATTGATAAGTACTGGTCGCTGAGTACTGGGACGTGGACTCAGTCACTGCCACTGCCACTTCGTGCACACTCGGACGCAATCGGATGACGTCCTCGACTTGGCAACACACTTAATTCACCGGCCTCTTCGAATTTCTGCATCATCTTTCGTAAACTTCTCCCCGCCATGGGTCCTGTTCACAATCCCTTCACATGCCGATATTCTCGCAGTGAAGTTGCACTATTGCTGGTGTTCTGGAAATACAGCTTTGCCAGGAGCGCACGTTCTTTCTTTCCCAATGGCATGGTGACCTCTGCAGATTGGTTGTTCATAGACGCATTGCGCTTTTCCATACGGCGCCACCTTTTCCCCCTGTGGCGACCGTATGCACTAATACATGTTCCGCTGGAATTCTCTTTCCCATGCTCTACATAGTCTATACATAAAGTTTCATCACGATCCGTGCGACAATGCGGTCTGCAGCCCGCGCACAAGTGTGGAACTTTAATTATAATCATCCTGTATACAGGGTGTATCTTAACGGTCTGTACAAACATGGAGGGGAGACAGAATGGGTGATTCTAAGCAAAAAAGTTCATATGAACGTGGGTCCGAATTTGAACGATAACTGAGATATGAACAGAAATAAAAATGACGTTGTGAAATGAAGTGTCCTGTGTACTGTCCTTCTGGATGAAGTTGATGGAGGCCTTGCAGTACATAGCGGGAAAGAAATCACACGTAATTCCGACCGATTTCGCCTTTTATTCCTGGCTTTATCAAGGATACATATGAAGAGGCATGCAAGACGCCTTTTTATATACAGAATATTATGGTACAAAGAGTCTATGATTGGTTGAGATCTGATAAAGCTACGCTAGTAAAATATTCGTGTTTGGTGGAAGATGATCGTGATTGGTAGAACGTGATGAGCGAATCTGAAAAATAAGAATACTAACAAAAGAAAAAGTGCCAATAAAATGATAAAATTACAGCGCTAAAAAATTAAAAAATAAATAAATAAACAAATAGAAAAATAAATGATTCAGAAGAGTAAAGGAAAATGAGACATTATTAATACAAAACAAAAAAAAATTAAGCGCTGTAATTTTATCATTTTACTGGCACTTGTTCTTTTGTTAGTATTCTTATTTTTCTGATTCGCTCATCACGTTCTACCAATCAAGGGTGTGGCCGCGGCCTGGTTGTCTCGTCGGTCGGCTCGCTGATTGATGAGGTTAAGCAACTTCAGGCGCGGTCAGCTGCTGGCTGGATGACAGCCACTGGCTTGAGGACCACTGCTGGGTGGGACTGCTATTTGGGGCACAGCTGTTGGGGAACTTTAGTCTGACCCATTTGCTGAGTAACCAGTGCTGGATGTCCAGCAGCTGGTGATAGCCGCTGGTTTGTTCATCCGCCAGCAGCTCTTCCATCATGAACCCCCCGTGATTCGGAGGGCACGTTAAGACGTCGGTCCCGGCTGCTACTGTCATCTCGTAGCAGTCGTTAGTTACTGGGATGGTGCAAGACTTCCTCGAAGGAGTAAGTGCCGCAGATTATCGTTCTGCGATAATCTACCCTCTGTACAAGATAGATAGATCCAACCAATCAATGAATGTTTACCCAACCAATCATAGACTGTTTGTACCATAATATTCTGTATACAAAAAGGCGTATTGTATGCTTCTTCATATGTATCCTTGATAAAGCCAAGAATAAAAGGCGATACCGGTCGGAATTCCGTGTGATTTCTTTTCCGCTATGTACTGCAAGGCCTCCATCAACTTCATCAAGAAATAAAAATGCTAACATGTGCTGGGTAGTATTCGCATGTGAGCACGGATTACGATGTTGACTGCGTAACGCGGAAACAACTCGTTAGAATGCAATAAAATTTTAACTGTATACACAGTTTTATGTACCCTATTATTCCCCCAAATTTCATTATCCTAGGCGTTAGAGAACCTGAGTTATTAACTTGCTGATCTTGGTGTAGCATTTTTATTTCTGTTCATATCTCAGTTATCGTTCAAATTCGGACCCACGTTTATATGAATTTTTTGCTTAGAATCATCCGTTCTATCTCCCCTCCAAGTTTGTACACGACGTTCAGGTGCACCTTGTATACAGTGGTCACGTTTCTTTTTAACTGGGAAGCTGGCTTAACTATATCACGCCGAGCGCATGACGTTTATTTGGAAACGTCAAATTAACGTCACAGTTCAAAATGAAAAAAAGAAACGGCTTTCTAGGCTTTCCAGGAATCGAAACATGACGACGATACTTCGCAGGCTAATAAATTATGTGTTATTCACACAAGGTAGTTTGAAATAAAATACATTTTCTCATTCCACTTTTATCGAATGCTTTTCAGAATCCCGGTGAAGCGAAAGATCGTGCACGTTTAAATCAATGATAGCCATTTTAAACATAATAATCAACGTCACTCGCTCAGACGCTCGGTCGCAAAACTTTCTTTCTTTTCTTGAAACTCGTTTCACTGCACTATCAAGCAGCATCAAGATCTATAGATTTTAGACCAGTCGAATCTACAGAAATTCAGATGTCTATTTTGCCATATAAATCTTGGATCTTTTATGCCTTTTAGCAAAGAATTCCATCTTAAATAAAAAGAGTGGTTTGGTTGTTAAGCAGCCTTCCTGAGTTTAATGAAAGAAGACACTTCTGCAATTTGTCGATGTCATTTTCGGGTTAATATTGCACATACATACCCCAAGGGATGTAGACGCTCATGTAGACGCTTTAAGTTTGAAATAAATTGTACTCTTCCTTATGTTGTTGTGAAGAAGCTAATCCTCCCGAGGAAGGTATAGGAAAGTAGCGTAAGCCCTGAAATCATCTATTTTTCCCTTTTATCTCAATTTTAACCCCCCCTCCCCAATTTTTTTAAATCGAAAAATTGATTTTCTGGAACGTAGTATTTAGAAAGCGTAAAAGAGCTCTATCTTCTTTCGTTTTTCATCACTTCTGATCAAATCATATATGACATGCCGTATGTTGCCATAGTTCTAAAGACCAAGTAACTGCCACCCCCACAATTCCGATCCCATTGGGACAATTTGGCCCAAACTTCATTGTAATGTTGATCTTGCTTAGAGGAATCTGCATACCGAACTTCACTTCTTTATATGCATAAATACGTGTAGACCTTTTGGTCCCGTCTAGTTTCCGCCCCCGAAACTCCGACCCCATTGGGCCAATCAAATCAAAACTAAACGGTGTAGGTGCAAATGGCCATTAAAAGCTACATTCCGAAATTCAACCTTCTACCTCAAAAAATGCGGAAATTATGAAGGGGACATTGTGAAAACAATAAGTAACTCGATTCTTCCTCTACTTAATAAATAAATAAATAAATAAATAAATAAATAAATAAATAAATAAACAAATTCTGATTGTTTCATGTTCTAATCAGTGTTGCCAATTTAGCACATTTTCAATGGGCATATAATAAAATAATAAAACAATGCATAAAATAATGAAAATGGGCATTTAAATTGGAAACACCTATGCTAAATTGGTAACACTGGTTCCAATTGACATCTCTCACCATACTTAAAGGTTGGTTCAGTCGGTTATGCTGAATTCTCGCCTGGATTTTCTCTAGGCCCATATGCGTCCGCTACATGGAAATTGAGCAAAGGATGATTCATCTGAGAGGACGACAGGATGCCAAAAGATCAAAGGGCGTTCCACCATCTCAGTTGCCCATTGATTTTTTTTCGCAGTAATGATTACTGTAAGAAATGCTTTCCGCCTGGCACTTCGCCATGATGACTTAACTGGTGAAGATACAAGACATTCACATTGCAACTCACTTGCCGGCGTTCTGCTGTGTCTGCTGCCATGCAACGAGGATATCCTTTCACTATCTTCTGCAGCCATCACCTCACATGCTACCGCCTCAGGTCGATCTAGACTGGCTTTGTTTTGACCTGCATAATCATCTGAGTGACGGTGAACAGCGGAATCTTCAGCTTTGCCTCTGATTTTTACCACTTTATTATTGTCCAACAATACGTCTTCTTTGAAGATCAGTCGAAATTATTGCATCATATTGAAGACCCTGCTGCACACACATCCCGGAATCGTTATCATGAAATACGTGAATTTTTCTGAAAATAAAATAAGGGTGATGGAAATTGGGAGTGTATTTATTATGGATTTTCCCTATATGTGCATTATAAGAAACTGAAAAAGGAATATTCAGTTTTGTCTCGTTAATGAACATTATGAATGAACAACCATTTCTTGCCCACAATAAAACAGAATTTATTATTACAATAATTACATATACATCATTCGGTGTAATACATTTAAAAAACAGTTTCATTCAGTTTTAATGAAGCTCAAAAATAATTAAAGTAGAGAAAATACAGTTAAGGCTCTCATAAATGAAAACAACGAGAAGTTCATAGAGCACATAATAAACGATATGTTCTCAATCCACTGAAGTCTTCATTTCGTCGTGGAAGCACTGAATGTCACCGAGGACTTGTTACTCGAAATATAGGAGAGAGAACTCGAGCCGTCTGAAACAGATAAAAAGACAGAGTATGTATGCTGCTGCTGCTGGACTGAAAACAGAACACCACCACCATGCTGCAAATAAAACGCAAACAAGAAAAACAAACGAGGTAAAATAAAGCGTTACTGTCGGTGATAATCATCCCTATGTCTTCTATCAAGGAGTAAATGTTTCAAAATTAAAATAAGTCAAATTTCGCAACGTGGGCTACGCATGAATGCTTTATGATGATCCTCAAGTTTGGAGTTAGGCATATTAAAAACAGGGAAAAATTCCCACGCAGAAAGAAAATTCAGGAATCTTGGAAGACCGACTAGAATCTACCGCGGGAAAGAAAAAAAAATCTTTTATGTGAACTTGAACTGCTTTTATTTTCCTGACGGGAACTGGAGAGCTGGGCTCATTGTTTCTAGATCCTCGAGTGATAAGTCACACATGCATCTTCTAGAACTGACGAGATCTCACTATTTTCAATCAAGAATTAATGAATTGAAGACTTTACAATGTACGAATAGATCTATAGATATTTTATTCTTTGTCCAACGAATGCCCAGTTAAATTTCCAATTTCAATGGTTAGATATGTTTTAATTTTTATTGTAACAATTGTAGCAATTGAAGTTCGGAATTGTAATGCCCAATTTTTGTTGTTGAACAGATTATAAATTAATTAGTTTCAACATGAAAAGGTGATATTTTGGTTTCTATATTACTATTTCTGCTTCCGAAATCTTAGTAAAAAGAAAGAAAGGTAAAATTCTCACAACACTCCATTTCATTAAAATATGAATGCGAGAAACCAACAACATTCATCACAACACTCCATTTCATTAAAATTTATAAATCCCTCCCACTCTGTCAGAATAAAAAAATCATTTCTCCAAATTTTTCATTTTGCCTGAATTCATAATTTACCATGGAGATGACATCCAGGGAGATAGAGCGAAGGTAGGAGTTCATTTGTGTTTTACTCAAGCGTTCTGTTAATGTTATAATGACCAGCATAATTAAACAGACTAAGCTGTCGCAATGTAATGTTGACTTCAACAATTTATAGAGATTTACAAACAAGTTAATTAATTATTTCGAAGTTATTCCTGAAATGAATTCATGCATAAAATGAATTAAAATTACACCATTTGGGATTCTTTTACTAAATATCCTATGCATCAGCGTAGATATTATGAAGGCTGATGCAGACCTTTAATAGATGAAAGAGAATTTAAATTTATATATAAAAAATATACTGTACCGAGTTTTAAATGAAATGTATTCTTCATTCAACTGCATAAAATTAATTTCAAGGCGTAAGGAATTCTGTTTAGGAACCGGTTTAAAGTAGTTGTAATTTTAATTAATAAAACATGATACCAAAACAGTCATTATCACTTTTAAAACTTTATAATGGCTTCTACGAAGTTAAGTAATTCAAGATAAATATCTTTTATTCCAGAAATGATCAAACCTTTATTGTAAATGACTCAGCTTGAAATTGCAGAACCAGGCTTCACATTGGAAGAGCAAGTTTACATTTCTAATATGAAAAACGATGAAGTTTACAATGTTTACTATTTAAAGAAACCGCAGTTATTGAGAACAAACATTTTAAGATCGCATTCTTTAAAAATATCTTCAGAGATCGTACGTAACACTTAACATACAAAAATAGCAAAACGATCACCTTTGGAGTCATATAGTGGACACAAATAGAACTTGAAAAAATCCACAAAAATAATTACAAAATGCAATGGTTTCCATTCAAAAGGAGAGAGGCAAAGGTTTTGTTGATATATTCACAAACAAACAGTCATTCAAGGAATTCTTTTTTTTTTATTATAAATCTCATATGTCTCCACTGTAGAAAGCAAATTTAGTTGAGACAAAGTACTCTGGCATGTAAAGGGGCCTGCAAATCAGTCATGGTTTGGAAAGGATCTCCGTGTTGAACATGTTATTTCAATAGGAAAGCGATGAACTGTTGGTTGAGTGAAGGGAGCCTTTTGGAGAAAACTAAAGGGGTCATAATTGCTTTACAAGACCAAGTTATTAACATTAAAATACATTATCGAAGATTCGACCAATGAGATATGCAGAAATGCAATGCCACAGACGAATCCATTCAACATGCTCAAAATGTTCACGCGGACAAATAATTTAGACACAGAACAAGGCAGAAATAAGATGTCTATATCTTGCTAAGAAGCAAAAATGTATCACTCTAAATGCTTACGTCTTGGGCACATCTTAGAAAGTAATACGCTCTTATAGTTAAACTATATTTCGATAGAGAAATAATAACTGACAAGGATGTCGCCGATGTTTCTTTCTGCCAACGGACGGTAATCGCTGCGAATGTCTTTGATGAGATTGTTTGGAGAGGCCAACGAGATGGGATCCGTCGTCTTATTGAGATTTATATGATGGGATCCGTCGTCTAACGTCTCTCTGCCATCTTCTCTGCCAACTTATATAATAAAAGTCCGGTCCAGTTTTAGGAGTCGGTCTTTTCTGCTGTATATGGTAACATCAAAAAGTAGAAGTAGAAACTCTTGTCTGAAGTTTGTTGCAGATCTAGAATCGGCATTTGGTGGATAGGGTTTGTTTTTCTTTTCATTGAGTTGATCCGCTTCTCTCGTTTTTAACTGTTAATATCCTCTCTGAAATGATTTGCTAGTTCCTTCCGTTTATTCTTCTTGTCATGCCGCAGCCCCCCCCCCCCCAACCATTTGCATCCACAGTTGGGCGACAGTTTGCTTACTTCATGGCTGAGCGGCGATGTCTGCTGTATTTGTAATGGCAAGGCGCGCACTGAGGTGTGGCACTGGCGTGGTTAAGAAGTGGTGCGTGGCAACAACGTGGTGTAAGATTGGAGTGGTGGCGAAGTGGTATCGAAGTGGTTTAACGCGCACTGAAGTGGCAAGTATCATTTCGTGCCACCGACTTGCCACTTAGTATGTCGTCCTCAGAAGATGAAGATGCTGTGTTATTTGTGCAACTTGCTAATATTAATACACAAAATTATCGAAGAAAAATGCGTCCTTGGATTCACCCTCTTTGGCAAACAAAAAAATATGGAATATACAACATATATAGATATGATTTAAATTTTAACGACGATAAATTCAAACTTTTTTACCGATTGAAGAAAGTAACATTTTGCAAATTACTTGAAATAATATGTCCTGTGCTTCAAAAGAAAGACACAAATTTCTAAAAACAACACCGCTGTTTCGCATTCTGCCTACTCGAATGTGTACTAGCAAGTGGCAGCGTAGTGGCATGCCACTCGAAAATTAAACATGTCGGAGACGAGTGGCACCAGACGGGCGCAACGCCACTTCCACTCCGCTTCACCATCGCCACTCCACCTTGATGTGCACGTTCGCATTTGTTTACATAGGTTTAAAAATTCCACTTGCCATTTAACCACCACGCCATTCCCACTCCACTTGCTTACCACCTCAGTGCGCGCCTGGCCTAAGATCTGCGATCATCCACATTATGCCTTTCGTCGTTTCTGTCATAGAAGATATTCCACCTACACAGTAAAGACTGAGAACATTAAATATAACCATGCATATAAAACACTCTACAGAATGCCAGAAGTTTTAAATGCAGGCCAGATAGCAAGGAAGTCTCTCTACACCCAAACATCGTTTTTTTCCACTGATATAATTTTTCCTTTACTTTCCTCAACAGCCCTTCTTTGCAGACGTGGTTCCAGTTCGGTTCGGTCTTCAGGACATGGCTTCTGGATTTGGTTCGAATTTGTTCTATAGTTGACGCCAGCTAATTACTTGGAGCCCACTTACTTATTTTCGGAAGGTATTAATACTGTCTGCGCTTGCCCCGTTTATAAAAAATAGTTCCGCATTCAATACTGTCTCCGCATTGAATTGCTGTGATTAGTCATACTGGTTTTATAAACGAGTGAAAAACGTGTAAACGCATTTCATTTTTGTTTTCATTGAACGCGGAATGATACATATCAAAGGATTTCGAGACTGTGGTTTGCAAGTCGATCCAAATCCTAAGGTTAGCTGGCGGCGACTATACTTGCGATAAAATAATATTAATAATAAGAAATGAAATTTTTATTTCTTAAAATATTATTTTGAAATCTTATTAAAATTTTAATAATAATCCAATTTAAATTCATTAGGAAATAATACACTTTTTTATTCAACTTCGTAAAAATGCGCATGCCCCATTTCATTATTATATACGAGCTTATTCAAAAGATTCATCATTTGTCAAATAAGGATTTGACAATTTTAAAGTTAAACTCGACTAACAAATCGTAAAACATAATAAAGACTAAATCTCTTTGTATGAAAATATAGTAAACTCTACAGTACATTTAAACTTTGTAATTTCAAAACTATTAAATTTTAATTTATTGGGAAGATTAACGATCATGTATATTTTCATAAGATTTTTTTTTCTTTTATTTTGTTTAACTTTAAAATTGTCAAATCATTATATAATTAATCTTCTCAACCTTAGTCAACCATTAGATGAGTTTAATTTCTATGAAACATGTATTGATGAGGCATACAGCAATTGAAACAGGAAATCTCTTGAGTATTAGAAGGTCACTGCGATGATTTTTTTTTCTCACATTGTGTTCGGTGACGAAGCACTTTAATTTTCCCCACGAAGCACTGGTGCGGGTATGGGAGTCGACATAATCTCGACGCCGCTCGTGGAAGCCATACATAGATATAAAAGATCGTTGAGTTTGGTTTATGTATCATTAACACTTGCATTTGTTAAATTCAAAGATGGAAAGAGTGGATTGCTAACACAGATAAATCTTTCCGATGTTAGGAGTAACGCGCTCGTAGTTAAAGCCTACTTTTCGTTTTCCACTTGCGCTTACTCTACCGATTTTTTGCATGCAACGCAAACAGATGATTGTTCTTAAAGGCGATTGCTACCATTAGCTTAAACTGAATGAATTGATTGATATAGTTTTGTTTTCTCTTATGCACATTTTACTCGAATCGAATTTTCGCCATGATTAACGAAATGTGTGGATACTAACGACGTCGTACAGTAAAGGTTCCCATAGCTCGTTTTTTGCGTGAAGTTGGAAGCTTTTAGCGTTTTGCGCGTGTGATTTTTCAAGATCAAGCTATCCTAATCACCAAGCTGATATGCGCTAGTTTCGTAAAGTGCTATGATTTACAAGCTGCTTTTCGCTTCAAGCGAATACAATTTAATTTATTTATTTATTATTTTATTAATTTATTTAATTTTATTTGTTATTTATTTATTATTTTATTACATTTGATTGAGTTTATTTTATATAACTTTTAATTTGTTATTTTATATTTATTTTTATTTTATTTTCATTTTTTTAAAATTTATTTTATTCATATATTATACATTACATTCATTAATTAATTTATAGTTTTTATTGAATTTATTATATACAGAGTGGGCCAAAAAAACTCGCCACTGAAAATTTCTAAGTCCAATGTGGGTCCACGAAGGGGTGAGCGATTCTAGAAGGAAGAACGCTATCATTAATTAAAGTAGGCGTTAACGTTAAATGGAACTCCTCTCTTAATTAATGGTAGCGTTCTTCCTTCTAGAATCGCTCACCCCTTTGTGGACCGTTTCCATTGGACTTAAAAATTTTCAGTGGCGAGTTTTTTTTTTGGCCCACCGTGTATATTTAATTGTTATTTAACTCATTTTCTCTTATTAATTTGTGTATTATTTTACTTTATTTATTATTTAAATTTAAGTAATTAATTAATAGCTGTGTTTATTTAAATTTAGTTGGTTTTGTTTTATTTTATTTATTCCATGTACAGTAGCGTCAGCGAAAATAAAAATATATATCACGTATTTCTAAATTGAACTTTTTATTTTGATTTTATTTATTAAGTTAAATTTTTTTATTTTTTATTAATTATTATTTATTTGCTATTTATATTTTAATTAATAACTTAAATTGGAATTATGTTTTCCTTATTACAAAATACTTTTAAGATTAATTATCAACAGCCTAACTTCTTAAACTCTTTCTCTGTAACAACAAACGTTTTCGTGCATTGAAAGGCGCCATGTTTTTTCGAATTCCACCTGCGATTTCTCGCGAGACACGTTAGCTTCAACGGTAGCTTTTGCTTTTAGGCTTGCAAACTACAGATGCATTTTTCTCGCGAGTAGAATTTGATTAAAGCTCAAACTTCGCTTTCAGCTCTAGCAAGCTATGGGAATTTAGCTTAAGGACATCGGTAAACTGGCGAGTTAACGATTTGACATAAATGCAATTACAACAAGAAATTAAGCCTCCCGAGGAAGGTATAGGAAAGTAGCGGAAGCCCTGAGTTCATCTATTCTTTTTTATTCCTTCATCTTCACTTTTTAACCCCCCCCCCCCAATTTTTTGAATAAAAAAATTGATTTTCTCGAACCTTGTATTTAAAAAATATAAAAGAACCCTATCTTTTTTCCTTTCTCATCATTTTCGATCGAATGATATATCACACCTCATATGTTGCCATAGTTCTAAAGACCAAGTGATTGCCACTCCCACAACTCCAACCCTAATAGGACAATTTGGCCCAAACTGTACAGTAATGTTGATCTTGCTTAGAGGAATCTGCATACCGAATTTCACTCCATTATATGCATAAATACGCGTAGACCTTTTGTTCCCCTCTAATTTCCGCCCGCGAAACTCCGATCCCAGTGGGCCAATCAACACCAAACTAAATAGTGAAGGTGCACATGCCCGTAGTAAGCTACATTCCGAATTTCAACCTTCTACCTCAAAAAATGTGGAGCTCCATTCTTCCGCTACTTAATAAGGAAAATGGAAGAAAAGCGTAAACAATTTTTACTTCTTCGGGATTACTATTGTTACGAGAAAAAAATAAATAAAAGAAAGTAAATACCACGTGCTAAAATAAAATATATAATTAATAAAATATATAATATCAAATGCTGAAAATCATATGTTGGAAAGATGTATTCACATGTGAGTACTAACCTCAGTCTTGTGAGGAGTTTTACACGCCAAACCTCAGATGTTTAATTGAGTGTCACCAATAATAAATTTTAGCGTTTATTAAATTTTAATCAATTAAATTATTTTTGCGATTATATCGATTGAGATTAAAATTTTTTAAATATACTCGAATTTTGAGTGTCACCAAAGATTCATGAAGGTAATTAAATTAATTTTTCTCTCGAGTTATTTCTACCTTGCATGTTTTAAGGATTAAGCTTTAAAATCCCCTCGCCCCCTCTCCTTATTATTTTTTTAAAGTAAAACAAATGTCTCCAAATATACTTGGAAAATAAATCAAATATCAAAGATCATTTAAGACATAGTCATGATATGCTCTCGGAAATGTCTTTTCCTTAGATTTCAAAGGCTTCTTTGCTATGTGGGGGTATTTGTAAGGATCTGCACGGACATTGGCCGAGGAAGGGGGGTATTTATTTGTAGTGGTGGTTTAATCAGCTAATGCTGCCAATGACGTCTCTCTTAATGAACGGGAAGAAGAAAATCTCTCAGCGGACGGTATTCCATTGGTTGATTGATATTGCTAGTCTTTTGCCAACGATGACTAAGCACTCTGGTTTCATAAGAGATCCTACTAGATAAGAGGAAGGGAAAAAATATTGAGTGGAGCCAAAACGGTAATTGTAGAATGGAACGTTAAACTTCTCATTAATCTCATAGGGAAACTTTGCTCCTCTAAATAGAATAATCGCTTGGGGAACGAAATTAAAAAAAAAAAAAATACAAACCCAAAATCCACAGAAGACGGCCAACCAAATGATCAAACGAAATTTATCATTGCTAATTTTAAATAAATTAACAAAACCTCTTCATAATCCAGCTGTGTCTAATGCTCTTAAGGCCATTAGAAGACTGAGAAATATTAGCTTTCCTACCATAAATATGACTTAAGTGGTTTGTTGCAAGTATGATTGAAAAGTTTATTATAAAGTAATAAGAGTTTATAATAAATTTATTATAAATTTTCAATCCCTTTATATTAAATGACAAAAAATGTCCATTTAACTATACGGTAATTTAAAAGTTGGATTAATTAAAAGTTGAAGATCTTAATCTTGTACAAAATATCAATCTAATCTAATCTAAAGAAATTAATATAATAAATACAAGGGAAACTCACCATACTTTTTAACAATTTTCTGTTCACAGATTTTTTTACTTTTATATTGTATTGATACCGGGTGTTTCAAAAATGACCAGTATATTTGAAAAATCAATAAAAACTAAACGGGCAGCGATAGAAATACACCGTGTGTTGCAATATGCTTGGGACAACAGTAAATTTACTGTTATAAGGAAGCTTATGTTTTTCAATGTACTCTTACTATGCCGTAATCATTGTTGAAGAAAATATGTATGCTTGCACCATTATAGCTGATGTTCTTTATCGCCAACGATTGCGATATACTTTCTGTAACCCCTACCCTTTGGAATGTTTCCTAAAATCTCATTACCGAATACAAGGAACTCAATTGCAGTACGTTGTTCTGATGGAACTCAATTAGAGCATTTAATAAATCAAATAGAGCATGTTATTCAAATTGCTGGAAGATGATGAAATAAAGTAATAAAATGGGAAGGGTGTAACTATACTCTATGTAAACATTGTGTCAAAAATGTGATGTATTGTTTTTGGAGTAATATTAAAAATCAAAATCCTAGGAGCTTAAAAATCCTAAGTGCTCCAATATTTTTTATAAAATTGGATATAATTTTTCTTATTAAAATCGAGTGCAAACAGCTCATGTTATCCTTGAGAGTCGAAGTGAATGAAATAATGAAGAACTTCATATTTTTATATGAAATATATTCTATGTGTGATCTGAATTAAAATACGTATTATAAAAGTTGAACATCTTCCTAAAGCAGCTCCTACGTTTGGCATCTTTACGATACAGATTCATGGCAATTGCACAGTTAGGCTTAAAATATAATATACATAAATTCCAAAGGTAAAAACAGTATTTAAGAAATATAGAAATTTTCTAAACTCTATAAAAAATTTTAACAACCTACATTTAGTTAACAATTTTATTAAAAAATAACACATTTTGAATAGGTACAATATTTATTTTTCTTTGAAGAGAACGTTTATTTTAATGCTATTTTATATTTTGACGACTAGACAGCTAAGAAAGCATAGGAATAAAATAAAACGAAAATAATTTCACAAATCAAGAACCAACATCATTCGTTATTTGAAATATTATAAAAAATCAAAATAATTCGAGAATTAAATACTGGAGTGTATCGATATTCGAGTGAAACTGATGTTTTCTGAATATAGATTTTGAGAAGTTGCAAACAATACTACCTAGTAACGATTTCAAAAACGAGCTGTAAGCGAGTTGATTGTTTTTGTGTTACTATAAACGAGCTGTTTGCCTTTTGTACGGTTTTGATCATTAATGCTGCTCAAGAAAACTTTTAAATACAAATTGTTGTGTTTATGGCTGCAATAATACATATTAAAACACAGAAGGAATAATGTTTTATTCCTTTCCAAATGAGAAAAATGGCTTCAAGCTGTTAAAAGACCAGAGTGACTACTGAGTAGATCCTTCATAAAATCTTAAAAAAGGCTTCTAATAAACATTTTTGAAAATTTAATCTGTGGGAAAATAAAAAGAAGCCCGTGCATATTACTTCTAATACTAGGATTCTAGAAAATAAATAATTTTTATCTTTGACTACATCTAAAACAAATTTTTTCTTAAGCATTGAGACTTCCTCTAGTTTCTTTTTTTTATTTTTTATTTTTTTTTAAATTGAAGGCCTCGGGGCAATAAGGACGTAGCCCACAGGAAGAATTTTTTTGAGAAAAGTGAAGTTATATCTTTAAAAAATCTGTAAATCTGTATGGTTGATGTTTTGCTTTACTGCGATTGCAGTTTACTTGCGCAATTGTTACTGAAACATACTGTAAATTGAACTCGCAAGCAGTAATTATTGCATTTAGTACAAACCTCTTCCTGTGGGTTACCCTGAACCCTTCAAATTTTAAAGGTACTTAGAATCTTACTTTTAATTTACTTGTAAGTTAAAAATTTTAGATAACGAACTTCCATCCTCTCCATAATTTTTTATAATGGATATTTTTCATGAAAGAAGAAAATTTCTTTTAGTACATTCCATTTGTACATTTTATTACATGGAAAATATCATTTCATTACTTTAGAAGAAGCTAATATTTTCCTTCCTTCTTTTTAGGTGATTAATTCGCAAATATCAAATATATTTTCACATCCATATCTTTTCGCAAATTGCACAATCTCCAAAGGAATCATTTTCTTATATTTTCACAAATCCAACTCGAACTTAATTTCAATACGTGTTACTGTTTACAATTTATTCGCGCATTTATCGCTAGATGGCAACCCTGTTGTTTTCGAATAAACTTCTCACATTAGACGAAAAGCATATGTAACCTTAAACTTCATCCAATAAACTTAATCCGTAATACGATATGGGAAATTTTGCACCTCTCTTAGCTAGAGGTGAATTTAATTGTCTAAGCTAGAAACGTACTGTTAATAGTAGCTACATATACAAAAATTTACGAAATGCATTAGCTTGGAAATATTGTCTATGCTTTCAAAGTTAACATCAAGCTCAAATTGGCTAATTTTTGAAGTCTCCCATCTTGATTTTTCCGTTGAAAAAAAGATACCACGGAGTTTGAAATGCACTTATAGGATTGGTAAAATATTGTGGACAAAGAAAGATACGTGTATAGTTTCAATTGTTTTAAGTTTAGTAAGAATATAAGATCACGGTTTAATTAAGATTAGAATACTTTCCCTGCTTCTTAATTTCTTAACTTCCTTTCAAACATCCCTTGTTTCTGCCGATTTCTATTCCCAATTAAATTGTAGTGCCATAATCCTATCGATTAGATTGTAATCCCATAATCCTCTGATTTTATAAATTTAGACTACTGTGTTAAGAAAATGTAAAGCCAATTTCTCTATAAATTGCCATAGGGTACCTAGGGTCTCTCTTCACGGACATAAAAAATAAAAAAATTACACAGTGACAAGGAGTTGAAATGTTGTTTTCATTTGACAAATGATGTCTCAGAACGCGTTATGTCGAGAAGTAGTAGCAACAAACAAGCGTTATGTGCAAATTGTTTCAATAGAAAAATGATTAGAAGCAGTATTTTATAGCTCTTTAAAGCCATAGGAACTTGTTCCTAGATGGACATTCCTGTGTTCAAAATATAAAATGAATTTTAAAAATTCGCAGTGCACGTTTTTTGAAATTGTATAAAAATGATACAAATGATTCATCAAACCATAAAACATCGGTTGATGAACTGAAAAGATCCTTCATAGAATCCACTGAGACAACTGCGAGCACCAAGACTATTCACTGGGTTTTTATGGCAGAGCTGCGACCCACAGTCGAGGAGATATTGATAATGGTGAAAAGAGAGACGTTATTGTGCGCTGGAGTAATGGTAGATCGTTGAATGGAGTGACGTGTCACGATACACCGTCTGGCAATTTGATGGAAGGACTTGGATATCGTGAATGCCCAGAGGACATCATCTGGCAAGCTGTATTGTCAATATTGAAGTTTGGCAGAGGTCAGTGATGGTGTGGGGGTGCTTTTCGTGGTGCCCACAGTGGTTTGGTCTGGATCCAATCGTTTTTGTGGCTGATCATCAGAACGCGGAGCGTTATCAAGACATCCTGGACAACGCCGCACTCCCTGCTCTCTGGCAGCACTTTCGAAATGGCCCTTTTTCTGTTTCGACACGATAACGGACCTTGCCACAAAGCAAAGGTTGTCGGCAGATGGTTAGATGAAATGGGGGTGCGAGAACCTGAGTGGCCTGCACAGAGCCCCAATCTCAAACCTCATCGATCATACTCTGTCAAAAACTTGTTGATAGTATGCCCGATAGAGTAGAGGCTGTGATGGCAGCAAAAGGTGGACCAACTAGATACTAACACATGCATTTTGCTAAGTGTTTCCATTAAATTGGTGGTGGTGGTGTCGACCAAAAGTCGTGGCACACATGCCTAATAATGTGTTGGGCCCCCTCTAGGCCGGATAAAGGCGGCGACCCGTGGTGGAAGAGAGTCTACCAGTTCCCGGAACACATCCAGAGGCACTGCAAGCCATGCCGCCTCCAATGCACTCCATAACGATGCTGCGTTTACTAGTTGTGTTGGTGACGATCTCACAGATTGTTCGATGACGTCCCACAAATGTTCAATGGGGTTGCAATCTGGGGAACGTGGAGGCCAAATTATTGTCGAGAAATCGGTAGCATGTTCCTCCAGCCACTGCCGTGTCACAAAGGCCGTGTGTGGAGGCGCGTTATCTTGCTGGAAGATGCCATCGCCCGCGGAGTAAAAACAGTTCATGAAGGGGTGCAGGTGGTCCCCAAGCAGGTCGACGTAGGAAGTAGCACGCATGGATCTATTGCATGCCACGAGAAAACACCCCAGACAAATATGGAGCCTCCACCTGCCTGAGTGGTCCCCAACTGACAAGCGGGGTCAGTGGCTTCGTGTGGGCACGACCATCGGCCCGATACAGCTGAAACCGTGACTCTTCGGACCAGGCACCCATTCGCCAGTCCTCAGCGGTCCAATGTCGATGTTGGTTGGCCCAGGCTAGGCGTTGCCGACGATGTGCAGCTGTCAAGAGTGGCTCCCGTCGTGGCCTTCTGCTCCCAAAGCCTACAGCTGCCAAGATTCGCCGAATTGTCGTCACAGACACAGCTGGCATCAATAAGGCGTGGACGGCGCGTCCGCTGTCCGGCATGGTTGCGCCGCATGGTGTACCCAGAGACAAATGAAAGGAAGAGACTGGCAGTGACCTTCTCTCTGGTGGTGCTTTCGCGCCGCCATATTGGGACTGGCAAGAAATAGTTGATCGCCCGAGGCAATGCATGTGAATCGGTTTGGTTTGGTTTGGTTGGTTGGTTGGTCCCCCTGAAAAAAATCTTCGTCTTCCTCGGCCGTGATCGAACCCGCGTCCTCGGGTATCAGAGGCGATCACTTAACCACTGAGCCACCGACGCCGATGTGAATCAATCGCAAACAATTATTTGTTCTAATATCTACCTAAGATATCTGGATGAATTTATTGGGGGACCACCAGAAAAACCTGCTCTATTAAACAAAAAAAAATAATCATCCAATTCGGTCCATCTGATAAAAAGTTATTTGGTGATAAATAAAGTTATTCTTAAACATAAATTAAAATAAAATAGTTTAAATGGAAAAGGAGGAAGAGATTATACAATTAACTTTGGAAAATTCTCCTTTATAAATTATAATTTGAAAGTAAATAAAATAAAATATACAGTTTACCAATTATAATCCAAATTATTGTTGATTTGTACGAGATGTATTATTATAATCTCTCCTTCTAATAACAAACTGAATCACATTCTCAAATTGTATTGGTCAAATCGTTTTTTGAAAATATCCAATACTTCAGGTCACAAGTAATTATGGTATAAGTTAATTGCTTATTACTGTATGTGGATTAATAAAAATTGATTATTATATTGAACTGAGAATTATTTCTTCCTTTTCTTTTAATTTAAAATTTTAAAATATTTGTCTTTTAAAAATTTTTAGGCGTTGAATCAGCTATTTGATGTCATTAAAAGTATACGTTATCGTTAGTTAATGCAATAAAAACGATAACAGAAAAAAAATAAGAAAACAGGTTATGCTTACTAATACTTCCAGAAATCGTCTACAAAAACAACTGAAATACATTGAGAATATATGCCGCCTTAGGTTTTTGCCAATAGCAACATGGCGAATGCTGCACTTCCGGTGGCACTAATAGCGCTCAGCGAAATGAATAGGGCACTGCCAGTCTCTTTCTTTTATTTGTTACCGGATGGTGATTTGGTCCGCTGTCGCCCTTCGGTAAGCAGTTCCAAGTCGGGTGACTCAACGAACACCTCTGGCATCACTGAGGCGTGGGCGGCCCGTCCGCTGTCCGACATGGGTTGTAACCCCTCGTTGGGTGTACTCTTGATAGACCCTTGCAACGGTTGTGCGGGAAAATTGCAGGGTGTTGGCTATATCTGATATTGAGGCACCAATAATCATCCCTCTTCCAAATGCGGAGAGCTCTCGGCGTGCTGCCATTTCTGCAGCTAGTTTTGCTTACAATATTTTGTGATGTCAAGGAGTCCTGTGCAGCTGCATTCCGAGAATGGAAGCAGCGGGATCTGTCTTATGACAGGGATGTGCCATGAATTTTATATGAGTGTAGTATATTAATGCCTTGAAACGAAAAACAAAAATTGGCTTGCAATAACTAAATCTATCACTTTTAGCTCTGTAGAGAATGTAGGCTCATTTCGAGAATCAAGTCATCATTTCCGTAACGTCCGTCATAGTCCGAGAACGTTCTCGAACCGACCGTTCCCGAAATGATTTTTTGACATTTGATTTTGTTTATACGGCATCGACGTCATAAGTAATAAAAATACAATTTCCCATAATTTGCTTAAATAAATTATATATAAAGCTATATACCAAGGCATAATTTCCTATGTTTAGTTTAATGTCATTTTTTATTTGTTTGAATTGTGAGAAACTGCGTATGGATGCGTTCCCGAAATGAGTTTTGGAGTATATTTTAAATAATAGGAAATTTGAATACATTACCACTGATTTCGCAGGGTGCAGACAATTATGGATGATACGTATGTTTTAAACCCCGCGTTATAATTTTAATATAAAAATCTTTTTCCGAAGCAAATTCTTCACCTCTCCGATTTTGAACCTCATATCCGTACTTTACGACTTTATTTAAAGATTGTTCTTTTGGAAAAGTAATATTTTCCTCTTTTGGTTTTCGTACTTGCAGATAACCACAATTACTTAAGTTTTTGTTTGTTTCTTTCTTTAATATTTTTAAATTTCAATTGATTTTGGTACTATCTTCTTCCTCCCCTTTTATTAGTTACTTATATAATCTAGAATTTCCCAAAACAAAACAAATTGATGATTTCGCATGCTTCGCTTTATTGCGACTAATAGCGATTTTAAAGCTGATAATGATATTCAATTTCTGTAAGAGAAACTGTACATTTAAAACATTTCTTATAAAAAAATGCAAACCTATTTTTAAGCAACTTTGTCTAATAATTCTGAAAAAGTAAAAAAAAAAGCTATGACATTAATAAAGCGTCAGATTTCATTTTACCTTGAAACTTACATCATTTATTTACGAGCGTTGACCTACAGACTTATTTATTTTTAGAGACTTCAACAAAAGTTTTCGTGGAAGTTCATTGATATCAGACTTTGTAAGAGCATTTGTGTGAGGATATGAGAGGTTTCCATGGCTAAAAGCGTTCTTGGACAAGAGTTCTTTTTGCGTTCCTGTCCAAGAGGTTTCTATTGAATACTTTAGGTGATTCAATTTCACTGAACCCAGTAGCAAACAACAAACAACCGAGCCTGTTGCTGAGTAACGGAGATGAAAAGTTACCATCCAATAATGATATGAGGAGGAATACACACTCTTCTGAAACGCTGGCATAAAGTCAAAGAAACGGAAGCAGACACTTTTGAATAATAGTCCGTAGAACTGGCGTTTGTAGTATGGGATGCCCTAGTTGGAAAATTGTTATCTTCCATTCCTCTTCTTCTCTGTTCTTTTCTTTATTATTATTTTTTTTTGCTGTTGTTGTTTCCTCCTCTTCCCGCCAAAGCATCCATTCCGCTCGCCCACTTTCCTCCCTCTTTAACGTCTCCCCCCTTCCCCCTCCCTCGTGCGTAAAACTCTGTGGCTGCGTAAGCGGTGACCGTATTCGCATTATTTATATATTTTGTTTAATCGCTTAAATTATTCCAGGTAATAATTAAATGTAATTTACAATTTCTCAATATTATTTATCAAAAATATGAGAGAGAAAGAGATAACCCCAAGTTCAAACATCATAATCAGTTTTTAATCCTAAAAGCACTGGTAAAAATTCCCAATTCCTTTGTGACGGCTCTCTCCGTCGAACTCATGTACCTCGCGGTAATACACACACTTGCTGTGTATCAAGCTGGTAGAGTGGGCTTTATCTTCTTTTTTATCGCTTATTACCTTTTTCCTCACTTTGCTTATCCTCGCCTTTATTTAATAAATAGACTCACATCAATATTGTGGATGTAATTTTAAAGATAGAGCATATTAACATTTGAAACTGCAATAAAAGATTTTATGATCAAAAGTCAGAATATGCTAAGATTTAAGGTCCAAAATAACAAAATAATGCGATTAAATGAAAAAATCTATAGAATAGTTTCAATGCAAAATAATGAGCCAGAAAAACGTAACGCTACTTTATGCAAATTAGCCTGAAACATGAAGGGCATGTGCTTTTGATAGTCTCGAATATTTAGATCAGTTTGTTTACATTTATAGTTATTTTAAGGGTTTTTAAGATGTTTCTTTTTCCAGCTTTAATGTAGAAAACAACAAAAAATGTAGAATGAGACACTTTTACAGAATGCTGTGAGTTAGATTTACAGAGTGATATTTTCTCTAATATTTTTGTAATAAAATTTAGACTATACAGGCAATTATACTTTCTTTTTATTCTATCACTTTGGAGATATTCGCAATCGTCAGAAGCTATTTTAGCCACATCCTGAATTTTGGGCCTTATACACTGAAGTGCCAATACTGTTGGGATACCTAATCAATATTGTGTAGACCTCCTTTGCTTGACAAAGTTCAAGTCCTCTGATGATGCTCCTCAAACCAATCGCGAGTAATTTTGGCCTGGTGACATGGCGCACTGTTCTCCTAGATCATCCCATCGTTTTAAAAGTACATGAAGGCAATGAAGGACTACAAATGATCACCAAGCAACTGAACATAACGATTCCCAATTAATGGTAGGTCCAATTTGATCAGAGAACCAAACCCTGTTATGTAAACACGCTCCACACCTTGATGGATCTACCAACAATCCTGCACAATGCCTTCGAGACAACTTGGTCCAAGGCCTTACAGGGTTTGCGCCACACTCGAACCCTCCATCAGCTTGCACCAACTTGAATTGTGACTCATCGCATCAAGCTATGTATTGCCATTCATCTTAGATCCAATGAATATGTTCACGAGCATAAGCGAGGGTAAGCCTCCGAAAGCATGTTGTGAGTAAAGGCATTCTTGTCAGTCTTCTGCTGCCATGTCCCGTCAGTGCCAAATTTCACTGCACTGACCTCATGGACACGTTTCTAGTACGCCCCTAATTGAATATGGCTGTTAGTTGACGTAGGACCATTCTGCTCAGATGTCCTTGGTGATAAGCATTTAGAATCTATGGTCGGCCACTGCGCTGTCCATGGTGGGAGGTGATACCTGAAATGAGGTACTCTCACCACACCCTAGACACTGGATCGAGAATGTTGAATTTCCCTCATACTTCAGAAATGGAATGTCCCAAGCGTCTTGTTCCCACTATCATTCCGCGTTCAAACTCTGAAAATTTTATTCGCGTCACCATAAAGTCACGTTACAAGACGGTTCAGACGATTGCTAATATGCCAATTGACAGTACTGATACCGCTCTGCCTATTTATACACCTTTTACGTGTTAGAAGCGACACATGAAAATTTGCATACGGCGCCCCTTTGACTTTTTGCACTTTGGCCATAACAATTAAATCTGTATTTAATTTAGACTTGGTTAATCCTTGCAAATAAGTAATATAGATAATTTTTCCCAACTGAAATTATTAGAATCATTTGCCACGTACAGAATCTTTCAAGAAGCCAATTCAATGACTGAATCCTGCGGAAGTATTTGTTAAACGAAGCGGTTTTACTTTAGAGAGATGAATTCAAAACTTTCAAGCGTTGGATTTAAATAAAAATTCAATGTTAATACTGACACCTGACTATAAAATTTTAAAGCAACAAGATATAGAGGAAAATGATCTTATTTATTTAATTTTGTAACTTTTCGAGAAAAGAGGAAGAGTAAATTCTGAGAGCAAAACAGTTTGAGGAGTTTATAGATTTCTTCCATGCCACTTTTGATCGGCGTTACCAGCTATTTCCCAATTAAATTTTAATCTAGTTTAGGCCGCCTTCGGAAATATTGTGGCCTTGCGTCTTTTGACACCCCTGTGTCAGATTAAATTTTTCCTTGCCAACCAAAGGCCATTAATGCCCCACAGGAAAGCACAGTGGAGATTTAAAATTAAAAGCAAAAACCACTCTAAAGATCAAAGCTGTAAGTCTAAGCTTCAAATCCTCTTGAAAATTTAAACGAAATGTTCCATTTATTTGATGAACCGTTACCACTCTGCTCATTTTCCGGACGCTGTCTGCCTTAAGCATCATGTGCGGGTGAATAGAGAACGGAAGTAATAAGGATTGTAAAAACTGTGGCCACCTTTTTGCAGAGCTTGTTTACAACAGGCACTGCAAAACGATACCGGTTTCAACGTTCTGTTTTGTTATAAATAGTTCAGAAAAATCAATTACAATGTAAACATGTTAATTACTTTTATTTATGTTTCAAATTACTATAATTCTCTTAAAATAAATTTTAATATACAGGGTGGATACAAAAATGAGCTCCCCTTTTTATTTTCGTAACTAAAGCAGATATGTAAATTTTGATGAGTTCAATGAATTGCGGGTGACCTATCCCATGGTGCACGTTTCATCATCCCAAATATGCAAATCAGGACAGCCACAGAACAGTGTAGCTTGCCGTCCTGCAATTGTTTTGTCTTCTGTATGCTGACACATGCCTTTTATTTGCCTTTCCCCATGAAAGTGAATGTCATTATGGTAATTTTTGGTAATTTCTTTATTTGCATTTTGAACATTCAGATATATTTGTGAAGTGCATAGGAAGGTCACTAATAAATTCAGTATGTGATTGTTGGTGTTCCGTATATCGGATTTTGTTAATTTTATTTTTGTTTTGTTCGGAATTCCATGCTGAACAAGTCTTCAATTGGAATTTTTCGTGTATCTGTTACGGTTTTTTAAAATCGGATTTGAATGTGTCCTAATTTACATATTTGGGATGATGAAAATTGCACCATGGGATAGGTCACCTACAGCTTCCTATTCATTGGATTCATCAAAATTGACATATCTGGTTACGAAAACACGCGCAACAGGGGGGGGGGCTCATTTTTGTATCTACCCTGTATAGAAAAAAGAATAAAAAATACTATATTTATCAGTAAGTAATATGATGAATGACATGAAAATCCAATCAAATTTTATTGCTACAACATTTAAGCTTTAATCATTAACAATGTGTTGTGTTTTAAACTCCAGTACAACCGTCACGGTAATGATGCAAAAATATAGTCTTCATTGTTTCAGTCCTTCGGACTATTAACTTTAATGAAAAAACGTAAATACTGTAACTGGCAAGAGCCCAAAAATTAATTGTACTTTACAGTTTCGTGCACACTTTTGGCAAACGTTGATGATTTTCACCGAAAGTCACACAAATGGATTTAACACGTAACTTAAATATTATGCTACTTGCTAATTCACCGCTCTCGACAATCTCCAACCAAGATGTTTTAATATTATCTAAGGGTTAAACCCTTTTCATGTATCTAAAAAACTACTAATACATCAATTTCATCTTACATGAGCTACACATACTGACTTCATTTTTACATTGCGTTGTTTTCCTCCTTTACAAAGTAAGTACATGTTCGTGATTACATAACCACCACTACAACAATAATCAGCAGTCAAATTTCTTATGGTTTGGTTGGTTTGGTTTCTTTGTTATTAACGTCCCTTTCAACTACTATGGTCATATCAGGACGGCGTTATAGGGGCGGGAAATTTTGCCTCGCAAGGGTTCTTTAACGTGCAGCCGGCAAACGACTACACGGGACCAACGGCTTTACTTCCTTTCCGGAGGAAGTGCGTGATTTCAGGATTTCCCCCTGAAAAATCCTCGTCGTCCTCAGCAGGGATCGAACCCGCGAACTCGAGCATCAGAGGCGATCACGAAAACCACTGAGCCATAGAGGCCGATAAATTTCTTATAGTTTAAGAATAATGTGTCATTTGACATCAGCATCTTCAGTTGTGCAATACGTCTGACGGTATTTGCAAAGCTGCTCTATCTCACACAAGATTCAGTACTAATGGTTTCAACATGAAGACATTCAGGAAACTTCAAAATGTACTTAGCCTAGGACTTTATAGGGTTACATCTCCATCATATTAAGCCAAGTACAAATGACTTTCAAGGACTGTTCTAGGCTGAGCCATCAACAACAAATGCACCATCTACGCATCTTGTTTAGCATAAGGGCTATTCCTCCGGGGATGGAATTACAGACATCCCATAAAGGTCCACAGTGCGATGCCCCTGATCAAATAATCCAAACCACGGCTCACAGTTTTCACAACAATATAAGAGATAATGTCAAACCATACACTAAGGGTCTGGCATCCTAACATCATCCCAAAATGCTTGTTAGTCCCTTGCCGACAGGCTTTGTCTGCATCGTTCCATTCTGAGATACCTGGCGTCTTTGAAAGATTTTGCCACGGCAATTGGCAATCTAGAGTCGTGAGCACCCAATTCCTTCTGACTTATTGGTTCACTATTTACTTTCTTCCATTTTAGGCCATTAAGAAAAAATCAAGTCTTAGGTTCTATCTAAGAGAGGATAAGGTATACTTCCTTCCTTCACAAAGCTTTGTTTCCACTCTAAGAATCCTCATGTCATTGTGACACCTAGAAACCGAATAGAAAATACTTTCACAAGCACAATTATCAACAATGACTTAATACCATATAAAATACATTGGATAAACAATGCTATAAAATCCAGATAAAAGATGAGGCGCAACAAAGGAAAAAAAACTACAATTGGCAATCGCCACATGGCTGCCAATGGCGGATGTTCTTGATTAATGATAAATAGTATGAACTAAAGGAAAAAATAATTCAAACTTACTACATGTATCAAGTTTTTTTAAACATCGAAACCAGACATCGATGTTCGATCGCATGTGCCACGCACCTCATATCTCCCATCGGCAGCCATATTCGTGAGGTGGCGGTTGCAATTATATGTAAAACCAAATTTCAATAACTTAGTCACCTCGCATAGGTTACTGTTCCATGACGGGTGGCATGTCTTTGCACGTCACAAAATAACCAATGGCAGAAGGCAATAAATAAGGATTTAGTGAGGCAATAAATGTCGTAAGGATATAGTGTTTTGTAGCAACACTTCCTAGAAAGAAAGCCTTCCAACTGAAACCTCATACATTGATACATCATCTTAATTCGACCATCCTTAATCGTATTTCTACCAATAATATCCCCTAAATTTGGTCGATTTGGATGTTTTGTCCTGCAGCAGGAGGGGCCACATTGAACTCCAGAGTTGCCGGTATACGTCGACTTTTAGTATCTCAGCTTTTTTGAGATCATTGGTTTTTGAAGAAATCGTAGTGTTTTTGGACACATTTCAACTTGGGCTTGTTTAGGCAAAGAATTGTCGTTGATTGGTGATTCAATTTGAGGTTGTTCAGGTAAAGGATTAGTATTCCCAATCTCCATTGGTTTTTCAGTTGTATCAGAAGATGCAAAGAGGTGACCTGGAAAGACATCATTTTTGAATGGGCAGATCCCGGTTTTCTCAAGCCCCTTAACAGCTGTCTGAAGAATCGCTGCCCTTATATATGCAGCTCTGAATAAATGTCCAATTTCATTAATTGTCACAGTACGATCAGGATGGCTGATTAGCTAGTTTCTCACTTCCTGTTCGTAAAAGGCACCTAAAGGTGCAATTAGGGACACATCAAGCAGCTGTAGGCGGTGAGTCGTAAGAAGAGGGAGGCATAGTAGGATCAGATGGTTTTCTCTTGCAGCATTTATTAGCTCAGTACTTTTGACATGCGAGGAATGGTCTTCTAAGATCAAAAGAACTGGCTTCATTGCAGAGGGATACGAGAATTCAACAAAATTCCGGAACCATAGAAGGAATGTTTCTTTAGTGATCCACCTACTCTTATTGTAAGTTGCAAATGATCCCGGAGGAGCAGTATCCAGAAAAAGGTGTTTAGCTCTCGGAAAGGTGTTAGGTGATGAAATTGTCTGCAGCGTTCATACCACACTATGATTAAACAAAATTTCAGGTCCCTAGGCCTTTCCTTCAAATGTTATAGCTTCAATTGTATTTGAGGCCGCCAGGGGCCCTGAGGCCTATACCAGTCTCCTTGTATATTGTCGATTATTTTAATCAAATATTAGTACTTAATTTGTGATTTGGGCTTCAGGGCCCCTATCGAGACCTAAGAGGCTTAAATCAGTTTTTAGTGTATATTAGCTAAATTTTTAAGTAGTTTACTATAAGCAAACAAAATTTCAGATTGCTAAACCTTTTCGTTTAAAAGTTGTAGCTTTGCTTGTGTTTGGGGCCTCTGGGGCTTTTCTGGGGCCTATATTATTTTTTTTAATATTTGCAATATTTTGTTAGTACCAGACATTGAATATACAAAATTTCAGGTTCCTACGCCTTTCCGTTCAAATGTTATAGCTTCAATTGTATTTGGTGCATCGAGGCCCCTGGCGAGGTCCTAGAGGCTTATATCAGCTTCCTTCTATAATGGCTATATTTTTTAGTACCACACTAAAATTATACAAAATTTCAGGTTTCTAGACCTTTTTGTTCAAAAGTTATAACTTGATTTGTATTTGGGCGGCAATTCGCCGGGGCGCACAAAGAGAATGCCGGCTTTGTTTGCAAAATCGCTGCCTCGACGATGGAGTGCTTCCCTGGACAGGAATGAATCTTGGTAGGAGTTGTGGTCCGATGTCGTGTGGTCGTCTATCGAACCTGAGACTTGGAAGGGAATATTACGTGGCACGATGAGGTCAGAAATGGCGTTTAGTGGAAGGCCTGAATAAGAACATAGTAGCTCATCTGAATGTGTAGTCCCTGAAGAATGTCTCCTTCAATCATACGCTTTTCACTTTAGGCATGAAACTTGCCGACGAAGTGTGTACGACAGTTCGTGTATGATAAAGTCTATTCTTTTCAATAGTCTTCATATCATTGATATCCACTATGCGTATAAATGAGAGAATTATTTGAAAGCAGATTATCTCTTTTATACCGTTGATTTAGACATGAGGAGGGAGGCGGATGAAATCGGCTATCCTGGTATCGTTCGCTATGATCCGTAGAAGAGCCATAAAAATTTTCATGCGTTTTCACGCTGTTCAACTGCGACCTCGTATCTCGTGATTTTCCGTTGCTCATTGGATCCCGCTTTTCCTTCAAAATAGTTCCAGAATAAAGTGATGATGAAAAACATGATCGTTCTCACCATCGGTCGATTCATCGGATTGAGCGCCCAAATTCCTTCTTCTTGAGGAGAAAATCCTAACTCCGTATTTCCGCGGCGGGAAGAAGGTTTTTCTTATTGCTCCATGTTTAACGACTTCGTCTAGGCTCCGTCTTACGTTCTCTCTCTTTCCTCTGCGTCCCGGCTCAGTTCCACGCTCCCTCTCGAGAACCCTCATCCTCGACTTTTTACTCACTTTGGAGTCAACCTCATTACTCATGCAATTTTCCCCTCCAATCGCTGAAACGAACTCCTCTTCGCTCTTTGGAGTGGTCGAGTCCGATGTGGTGGAGCACTCCGAAGCAAGTGCTGATGAGCCTCAACGAGTTGACTCGCTGCCATAAAATCGGAATTATGTAATAGAGAATTTCTCTCGCTCCGATGGCATGACACATATCAACGACCAAATCGTCATTGCAATTTACAAGGCTTTTGCAGATCCCTGTAGAAACTTTCCAGAACCTTATTCAGTCCTCCACGGCGACTAATAGGAGGATGGTCGTAATACAGTGAATGGGCACTTTTATTTTATGATGGTGAGGTCTTTTAATTCGTCCTTGCAACTTTAAAATGAAAAAAACTAAAATGATTAAATTGGCATTTCTTATATATACGACAGAACTGTGAAATTCTTTAGTTCAATTATTTGGCCTTAAAATATTCTTGGTCATTTTTGCGGGTACATGAAATAAAGCTTAGGCATTTATCAGTCCAGAGATTTATGATCTTCAATCGGAGGGACTCCTTTAATGACCAAAAGTATAATAGATTATAGAGAACATTAATTTCCTCAAAAAGTTACGACTCAACACGAATAAAAATGCTTCATAAGAATTTTTTGGGAGGGGGAAGAAAGAGATTTAAGCACAGGAAAGTGTTTTACAGATTTGGGCAGGAAAGGATTAATAAGGCAAATCCGGAACGGTAGAGACTACGCTGCCGGAAGCGTGAATGGACCCAACGGATTGAAAGCAAACACGATCGTTTCATCCTTTCTCGTGTAGGGAGAAGAAAATGCGAAGAATCAGAGCGGTGGGATCGGAGTGCAGGCAAATGTTTTCCGTTAACGAGGGCGAGAATCGATCATTAGACAAGATAATTAACCACTCGCCGACACGTCTATTATTAAATGAAAGCTTTGCCACGTGATCATCAGAAGTCGTTCACTAAAGACGTCTGGAAGCGTCAACTTAAAAATATAATTGGCAGAGCACTTCTTTTCTCGTCTTTTTATGAAGTTTATAATCACGAGGATTTACGGCTGAGTGATACTGAAAAGACTGCAATTTCGTATTAAATGAATAAGCAAAAGAGAAAAAGCCTCATTTAATCATTCAAAAAGAAAAGACTTCAATGTCCCTTTAAGGAAGGTAAAGAGAATTTAATGCTTGAAATCATGAAGCGCAGTTTGAATCAAACCAATTTCCAGGTTTTCTAAAGCATATACATACAATACTGCTTATCTAAGGGAAAAAAAATTATTTGAGTAAAAAAGAATTTGAAATAACAAAAATCAAAAACAAATCTTTTAGAAATCTGAGGAATCAGAACCCCTAATCAGATCTAGTTTTGTAAAAAATGTTATTTTTAATGCTAGGCGTACAGTGCTTGGGGAGTTTAAACTTCTTTTAAATTTTAATTACATTTCAGTTTAGTAATTTGCAATGATTTTTCTCCGTTATAGAGGAATTTAATGTAAAATAAACCATTAAAGAATGATATAATCAAGTACAGAAAGGCTAAATGAATACTGTCACACAAACCATTGAAGAACTGTATTGTTTATACGAGGCCTGTGAGAAAAGTATCCGACCTTCGGCCGGGAAAAAAAATACACACCTGGAGCATTGGAAACCTAATCACCCTCAAAGTTGTCTCCTTGGGACTCCACACACTGCTTCCAGCGGTGCCGCCATTGTTGGAAGCATTCCTGGAAAGCGTCTTTCGGAATGGAGTTTTAGCTCGGCTGTCGTTGCAGCCATTATGTCCTCTCTTGTCTGAAATCGCGTTCCTTTCAATGGCCTCTTGAGTTTGGGGAACAGCCAAAAGTCGCAGGGGGCCAGGTCAGGAGAGTAAGGAGCCTATTGTACCACGGGAGTCTGGTTTTTCGCCATAAAAGTCTGAATCAAGTTTGGTTTTTGAGGCGCCAATTGCCTGTTGACCACAACTGCGGTCTCTTGCGCCGCACTGCATTACGTAGGCGACGGAGGACATACCTGTAGTACTCTTTGGTGATTGTTTGACACTGTGGTGCGTACTCGTGGTGTACCACACCGCGAGAGTCAAAGAAAGCAGTCAGCATCACTTTCACATTGCTGCGCACTTGGCGGGCCTTCTTTGGTCGTGGTGACGAGGAATGCTTCCACTGTGACGACTGATGGTTTCCACCTGGCTGTCGCCCAGTTTCTGGCAAAATTTGATGCAGTAACGCTGCTCCAGTCGTTCCGTCTTTTTCCTTCAAATCAAAAACCGACGAGAGCACAACACACTACTTCCCTCTAATGCTGATTGCCAGCAACTACGCTATTGAGAGGCGGGAAAAAGTTCATGCATACGCACAAAGGTTCAAGGTCGGCTCATGCAAGCAAGCGCGATTCAAATCCATCAGGTTTTCGCAAAAAAAATTAGATCGGATACTTTTCTCACAGGCCTCGTACACTATCATATCACTGAATTAATAATGGGAGTAGCCACCCTTCGACGCTATAACTGCTGCTAGGCGTCGTGGCATGGACGCAAGAAGTGCGCGGTATGTGTCCGATTGTCACGCAAAAGTTATGAGCGCAGTGGAAAAATAAATATTGTTAATAGTAAACAAAAACACAGAGCAAATCTTTAGGAAATAACTATTAAATAAAGTAATTTATTGACAAATAAAGATCGAATGTACAAATAAACAGAAAGAATGTAATTTAAGTTAAGTATGTAAGTTAAAATTTATTACATTCCCACGTGACCTCCACATAAACGCGGAAACTCACGTAAAGTGCAAAAGCACACACAAAAAACTGCCGAAGTATTGCATTAATGCAAAATTCGGTTTCTGTCGCAAAATTTTAATGGGAAGAGCCGCGGAGTGGTATGCCATACATTTGCCAAACCGACGTAGCCTTCCACTTATAGAATCTTGCTTCTCAAAGAGGTTTAAAAAGAAAGAAGGATTAATGGCTATACTGAACGCAACACCAGAGAGCGTTCACGCCTAGCGTTTGATGCCTGGACCGATCCCACAGGGAATCTATCAACGAGAAAAAGAAATAAACAGTTTACAACCGTTGACGAAATAAGACCAAACGCAAAACAAGCCTAAGCCTAAATAACCTCTCTGGACTAATAAACAATGAACAAAGTAACCCTCATAATTACGCTGTCCAGGAAATGGGAAAATTGTATTATTTTCTTTAAAAAAAATAATTTTCTATACTCCATATAGACCTACACGCATAGGACTAGAGAAATCTCACAATTGGCGCGCATAGACATTTTCCTTTAACGGCAGGCGGGACAATTATGAGAGACATTTTGTGACCTGACAGAGCCAGTCAAAAAAGTTAGAAAACATGGCTTACCTGTCGAGTGGGAAGAAGGCGCCGAGACTCTCCTGTATGTAGGCGGCAATCGTCCAGGGAAAGACTCCGGTCCACTTTTGGTCCTGGTCTTGATTATCCTTTCCGGCTGGGATTAACTCTTCTGTCTTAATCCAGCGTGGCAATCCTTCGACGACGACTAATGTGCAGACCGACAAATGGAGCAGACTCGACCTGTGAAAGAGGGCGAACGGACAAGACTTTTTCCACTCGAGTCCTAATTGCTTCTCTCTGAAGACGGGCTCGCTGACGTGGCTGCTAGCTTCACCGTTGGCGGGCTGGAGGGCTGGAGAAAGTTCGTGTTCAGGTGGTGAATCCGAGTCGAGGCTTCCCAATGCTAAAACTTTGAAAACATCGTTATTAGCAAAAGTTTCGCATGACTCAGTATCCGACGCACTTGTCTTAGCCGCGAGAGAAATGCCTTCCCTCTCCGTAGGAAATTGCATTCGTGGCTGTCCCTTCAACGCATCTCTCGGACTTCTATTAGACACAATGTTATCAACACTTGAAATAGCGTCTAAGCTCTCCTCAGACAACCTTCTGCCTTCAATCCCACGGTCACTCTCCTCAATCTTTGTTTCCCGCCTCGCCGTATTCGTCCTGCGCATACCAACGCGCCGTTTCCGCCACTTCCGCGCTCCTTTTACTCCACCAGAGAGCTCACAATCTAAGCTCGCCCAGTTACGACTCGAGCCGCCACCTTGTGGCGCAATTCGAACTCCGACATTATTATTTAACTGATCGGATCGGTTAATAATATCGGAGCCCGAATATGTCGCAAAACTTTGTGACACCGATGGCATGGCAGTCCATTCCGCTTGAAGCGCTGTCCACAGAGCTTCGAAAGTCGTAGGTGGAGGGTGCAGCTGCCGTACATGGCGATCAAGGTGCTCCCACAGATGTTCGATTGGATTGATGTCCGACGAATTAGCGGGCCAACGGAGCACTCGAAAGTCAGTAGAGGGTTCCTCGAACCAATCCAGAAGCAGGTGTGCCTTGTGGCAGGGTGCATTGTCCTGCTGGAACACTTATCACACTGGGGGAACATTGTGAGCATGTACGGGTGCACCTGGTCCACTACGATTGACAGATAGCCACAGGCATTGAAATTGCTCTCTAAACGAATCAGTGGACCTAACTGCTCCCAACAGAAGATCCCCCACACAGGCACACTATCCTCACCAGCCTATTTCCGGCCCACAATTAGTTCCTACAGTCTCTTTTCATGGCGTTCACGACGCACTCTCCATCGCCCGTCAATCTTATGGAGCAAACACCTTAACTCGCCGGAGAAGGCGACCTTAGCCCACTCGTCTATGGTCCAATGGCGGTGCTCACGTGCAAAGTCCAGGGTTGTTTGTTTTAAAACAAAATATTTTAAATCAAATGTTTAAAAAAAAATGATTTAAAACAATTGTTTTAAATTAAAAAAAAAACTGGTTCAAAACATGTTTCAAACCAAAAACGTTTATTCGGTAACAAAAACCATTAACAAAACTTGTGAAATTAAAAAAAAATGTTTATGACAGGAATATATTCTGTCTACAAAGAAAAAAAAAGCTGGAATGAATTTTGGTTTTTGAAATCAAACACTACTGACAAAAACACACCGATGCTTAAAGTTATTTAAACATTACTACACTGTGGGAAACCAGGTCTGCTAAGCTTGGATTTAACTGAATTTTAAATATGTTGTTACGCACCCCTCCCACTATTATATGGGATAGTAACTCATGCTAATGGCATTAGTTTACGAGATATAACTATTTAAAGTTAGTCATGTAGGCGTATATTGATGTATATTTACAAATTCGGACAGTTTGACATTCTAGTAGTCTATGTGGTCATGTGGGTAAGTCAATGGTGAAGGTTCCGGGTTCAATTTCATTTAATTTTATTTTTTAAACATGTTTTTTGAACAAACTATATATGAAACTAAAATTAATTATTAAAAACATTTTTATAATTTTTTGCATATTAGATTTCATTTCAGAAAGGTAACAAATTATTTATTTTTAATAACTTATTATACTAGGTGGATACAAAAATGAGCCTGCCCTTTTATTATCGTAACCGAAGAAGATATGTCAATTTTGATGAATCCAATGAATAGACAATATGCAAATTAGGACACATTCAAATCCTATCTTTAAAACCGTAAGAGGTACACGAAAAATTCCAATTGAAGACCTGTTCAGCATAGAATTCCGAACAAAACAAAATAAAAAATTTCCAAAATCTGATAAACGGTTCACCAACAATCACATGTTGAATTTATTAGTTACCTCCCAGAGACACATGAATGTTCAAAATGCAAATCAAGAAATTGCCAAAAATTACCAAAAATTGCCATAATAACATTCGCTTTCATGAGGATAAACAAATAAAAGGAGGCATGTGTCAGCATACAGAAGACAGAATTCCAGGATGGCAAGCTACACTTTTCCTGAAATGGTCAACATGATCTTCTGCTTTGGATTGTGATAGTTGGTGATCAGCTTTTGTTTAGTTTGGAATTCCATGCTGAACAAGTCTTCAATTGGAATTTTACGTGTATAAGTTACGGTTTTGAATGTGTCCTAATTTGCATATTTGGGATGATGAAGAGTGCACCATGGGATAGGTCACCCACAACTTCCTATTCATTGGATTCATCAAAATTGACATATCTGCTTCGGTTACGATAATAAAAGGGGGGCTCATTTTTGTATTAAGTATGGCCGTGAAAGACTTACACCTGGTAGAGAGTGAACAGCTGATATCCTTTGATATCGAAAGCCTCTACCCTAGTATCCCTCTAACAGAAACATTAGAAGCCCTTGAAGAGGTATTAGAAGACAATGACATCCCGTTAGGATTGGTTAAAGACATCATGATTGTAATGCGATGCTTAGTGTTTAATGATGTCTTCATGTTTATCGGCCTGTTTTACCGCATGTCAATTGGTACACCGATGGGCAGTAGTATTAGTCCCTTTTTGGCTAACCTATTTATCAGGAAATTAGAAAACGTAGCTGTCAGTACTTTCAATTACTTCCCATCGGTGGTGGCATAGATACGTCGACGACGTCTTTTGTATTTTTGACTCTGATAAAGAAGATATTACGGAATTCCTTGCGGCCCTAAACGGACTAAATCCATATATTAAATTTACTGTTGAAGTAGAACAAAACAATGCAATCCCTTTCCTTGATCTTAAGATCTTGAGAGTAGAAAACGGCCTACAATTTGAAGTTTACAGAAAGCCAAACTTTGTACCTGCCTACATTACAAATCATTCTAATCACTATATGGCACACAAATTGGCTGTGTTTCATCACCAAATTAGACGCGCTCTACTATTACCGCTAGATAATGAAGCTAGGGTAAAGGAATTCGATTTTATCCATGCCTGTGCCAAGTTTAATGGATTTAATAAAGATGTAGTCGATAGATTAACGGCTAAAATCAACTCGCACGTACAATTAGACAGGATCACTACTCTAGCACAAAAAGACAAGAAAGATTTTAAAAACTCCTTAGTCCTGCCCTTTAATGTAGATTCAAACAAAGGTTTTAGAAAAATCTGCAAGGAATTCAATTGCAAAGTGGTATACAAGAGCGCAAATACCATTAAACGTGATTTGAGCTCTATAAAGGACAAAATCCCCATAGATGAAAAAGTGGGCGTATACAAATTGAAATGTGCGTCATGTGACCAGTTTTATCATGGATCCTCGAAACGTGGTGTTAAAAACCGATTAAAAGAACACCTTGCCTGCATTAGAAATGCTAAAACAGGAGTATCAGCTTTCGCCGACCATGTACTTAACGAGAAACATGATTATTCAAAAGAATCATTTGAAGTGATGCACAGTTGCAGTAATCATAGATTATTAGATTTTCTTGAATCTCTTGAAATTGTAAAAAATAAAGCGACTAATAACCTATTAAACAGGGATGAGGGCCCCATGCCAGTTTCTCCATGGCTACCGTTAACAAAATACTTAACTAAGTAAATATTGTAAGTTTGTCTATCGTTTAGTGATTAGGTTTCTTTGCCTCCCCCCCCCCCTTATCTTTTTGTAGTCGCTTTATTTTGTTCATCATTTCGACGTTATTAGTTTTAGTTATCATTTTGGGTATTATTAGGTTAATAAATGCTATTATAAAGAGTTCGTCAAACTCTATAAACATCGATGTTTTTTATCACCGTCTATTGTAAAGTTGATGACTCTTGTAAGAAGTCAGGGAAAAAGAACTCACATTGTTTTCATTGGCTATACGGTACTAGCGATTTGTAATTTTCCTTTCTTCCGTTGTTTGATTGGCTGTATATTTTTTCCCGTCTGTAAATCACTCACTGATGATGGATTTTTGAAATCCGAAATGTACATCTGAGTCTGTAATAAAATACCTATGTGGAGTAGTGTTTTCCGTTTTTCGTTTATTTATATGACGGTATCCACAGTTTCGGCTATTTTCCTACTTTTACTGCAAATTTCCTTATGGATTTCAGTGCAATTTAAGCCTTTGCCCACAAAAAACGGACTGTTCCGCGAATCTCCAACTTGGAGTGTACAACCAGTTGTTGTGCCATGACAACAATGCTCTTGCGTAATCGCGTGATCACGTGGGATCATGCCATGTTGCATACAGAATGAATGTTACATCCTTAAAAACGGCGAATGATGTCGGCGCTCTTCGACCACAGATGTAACTTACTTTTTGATTCTCCCTCGTACTTATATTGTTAAATATTTTATGCACTTTATCTTAGCATTGTTTAATAATGTAAATGCTATAAATATTTATATAATGTAACTCTATCTTTATATAATGTAGATTTTATGCGAAGCGTTTTGCAATGAGTGACTTTAACTACTATCCTCTCAGCTAAGGATGAATTATAGAATACTTCAAACAATAACAAAGAAAATAGATAAAAGACCTCTAAATACGTACTTCGTGTATGACGTAAACATCATTAGAGCTGTTCTGCGATCGAGAATTGAATTGACGGAGCTTATTGTTAAGGCAATCAAAATTTCATCAAAAAAAGCCCGAGCAACGCCGGGGATATCAGCGTTGTTAAATGATTGTTGATAACTGTAGCAATAAGCTGCGTCAATTAAATTCTCGAATTATTCATTTTAACAAACGTATTACTTTACAGTATGTTAGTTAATATCAAGTAATGTAGGTATATATGGTTTGAACAATTATTCAGGTAAGAATGTCAATTACATTGTTGCAGTACATTTCCGAATAGCACCATAGCGGATCATACACATGAATGCCTGTAATGATTTGTGCTACACACGGATACGTTGGTAGCGAAAAGATATATCTCAATCTTCACATTTGTAATGACAATAAATGCATCAGAAAATAATATATGTATTAGCTTTCTTTAGAAAAGATTGGCCCAACTTCGTCCCGTGGCTTGAGAAAATGACTTTTTTGAAGAAGATAAAGTAAAACGATATTAATTATAACATCCAAACTTGCAAAAGTTGTAGACAAACAATAAAGATTCAAGACCGATACAATAAAAACACTATATGAGATAGAAAAAATTTTGCTTACGCAGTCGACAGGATTCGAACCTGTGCGGGGAGACCCCAATGGATTTCTAGCCCATCGCCTTAACCACTCGGCCACGACTGCTATATGCTGAAGTTAAAAGTAAGTCATCTATTCATAGGTATCAATATTCTCTTTCGAAATTTTTAGTATATATGAATATATTATTAACAAATTCTGTCTATTATGAATTCTCTTTTCAGTAAAGTTTGCACAAATGCTGCACTATTCTAGGATTGATATCGTGGACTTCTTTTAAATTTCAGTTTTTTTACGTTGATAGCGTAGAGTATTTTTAAATTTTATAGAATTTTGTTCAAAACTCGAAGAGATTATAACTTACAATTTTATAGAATTGCTTTGAAATTACCGCCTCTTAAAAAATAGGACATGGGAAGACAATAATGCAATTGCTCTTTAAATCATAAATTAAACTTAACGTTAAATTTTTAAACTTTAAGCGCTTTTAAACTATCTAATGTATTGTAAATATATATTAAAATTAAAATGAGATTTTAAAATAGTTGATGCACAAAAAGAGCAAAGTAAAAATCCTTAAGTTTATTATTTATCATTGTTAAGTTATACGTTATCATCAATACCAGAAAAATATTCGATATTTTCAAGCAATGTAGGCAATTTTTTATTTTCTTAAAGTTCACGTTTATTTTTTAATGCTTTCAATTTCTCTAGCGCTCTTTTTTTATTTTTTCAATTTATTTTAAGAAAAGCGACGTCATGGAAGCGTGAGTCAATGAACTAGTTCGAATTTCTACCGGCTCTCTTTCCCTTTTAGTTTAAGTAATAAAAGAAGTTTATTAGTTTAGTTTAAGTAATTAAATTATCTACTTAAAAGTGAAGAATTTTATAATTTTTAAATAAAGAAGTTTATTCATAATACTCATTTATGGATTTACAACTCAGATGTTCTAATTCTGAAAATTAATGTTTTTTTTTATTATTAATTTTATTACTTAAAAATGAAGAAGGGTTTCGAACGAAGTTTTGGAAAATTAAAATATTCCATTAGGAGTATTTCTTAAAGTACCGATTAAAAGGAAAGTAATTCGTTTTTTTCATTGAAATATCACTTGATAAACTTTGATGTAATCAAGGAAGTTTGATAAAATCAGTTAACCAATAGTGTCTTTTAAATATTAAAACTGTATGCGAAATTTCTTTATATCCGTTTATTTTTAAATATCTAAAATCATAATGAAGAAAAGTAAAATACCGAGAGTTTTTCATTTTAAGATCAACGTAGGCTGTATTCACCCCTTGCGTTGGAGCCACGATCCTTTTCAATCACCTTTTTAGTAATTTGTAAACATATTTTATTTTAGTCGCTCTTTGAGAATAAAACAAGATACGCAGTTTGAACTTGACCCACAAATAGTTTGGCATCCTTTTCTTACGCAGTTGGTTCCTATGAATCAGTGGATGGTTAAAGTCACTTTAAAAATGCAGTCGACAAATAATTGGCAGAAATCAAAGCAAAAAAAAAAAAAATATGGAGTTCAATATCACGGAACTTAAGTTTTTATTTAAAAATTTAAATGTATGAATTTAGTCGGAGTTTTTCAGTCTCAGCGATTTAGTTAAAAGTTTTTTTTAGTAGTAACTTCGTAATATTTAAACCCATTGTTGGGTTCATGTAGGAGAGATATTGAGAATAAATTTAGCTAAAAATTATTTATTTTCATTTTTTAGTACATTCTAAATAAAAATCTGTTGTGGACACCACGTGACTTCCTTGTACGCTTATTAAATTACATATACCCATTTTTGCTGCACTTCATTTAAACTTACAAGGAGAGGGCCCCAACTAAACATACGGCAAAAATTCAAATACCAGATATTGAAAACGTAGATTAGTGCAGAGTGCAGATATTGAAAACGTAGATTTAATACGTGTTGTTGAATACTGCCTAGGTGCGGCCTAGGTTGTGGTAATCATTTCCAGCAGTTATTGTAGATTAAGAAGCTTTACATGTTATATTAGATAATGAAAGGTTGTTTTGTCGAAAAACCTTTACTTACTGCCCTGTATCTTCGAAACAACGCAGCATTTTGAAACTCATTAAAGGATAAAAGATTCTTTAAAAAACCCCAAAGAATCACCCCTTGAATTTTTGCCCTAATTTAGTGAATACATGTATATAATCTAAACGTAGATAAAATCAACGGCATTGCCGTCACGATTCTCGGAATATGAAGCATGTACTTTTTAATCTCTAACTGTGATGGCTAATGAGAAATATAATGTAGTTGCCAAAAAATTTAACATGTCTGCTTTAAAAAGAAGAACGATATATAGAATGGAAGCAGTGCAAACTGGAAACGATTTTTTTAAGTTTTAACAGGCTATTTAAAATTTTTAACATAAACTTAAAGAGTATAAATAAAATTATTCATTTCAGCTTTAATTTTATAAAAGTTTAATAGCTTTTGGCATGGGCATCATCCTAAAAGTTGGGCAACGGCTATTAAAGCTGTAAAAGATATCAGAAAAAAAAAATCAGAAGTTACTCGAAGTAAATATGTAATATTTTAGCTTTCTCTTCGAATAATTCGAAATAGCTTAAACGAGCAACTATTTCACCGGAAAATATTTGAAAGGCATTCAGTTTCCTAATGGGCGAGCGGCATTAGCGTCAAAGGTTCAAATTAATTTAAGAGGAAACGGTAACACCTCGTGAATAATCGTGAAATTCCTTCTATTTTTAATGGAGTAATATTTGAATATTTAGGAGCCATGCAAATTTGGTTAGGCGACAAGGTGCGCAATTTCTATTTTCTCTCTCGTTGAAAAAAATGTGAAATTTCTAAATGTAAATTTTAAGAAATTGGAGAAATTTTTTAAACTGAAATGGGATATTTGTGTTTTTGCCAGTTATATGAAAAATATTGATCGAATTCTCTCGAGCATCTGCAAAGGATTCACGCCATGGATAATACTTATTTCGTCGTTTTCACATTTGCGAGGATCTTTGAAATTACGAAATAGTTATGGGTTTGTTTTTAAGCGTGTTTTTTATTGCAAAAAAAAATACATACTGCTTTCGCGTCTGCTCATAATTTTTCATTAACGTTGCGTGAACTAATTGCTCTCGTTTCGAACGCGTTCCTTTGTGTTTGTGTTCGTGCTGAAAGTTCCACCTAGAAGACAATGAAGACGTTTCAACCTTGCGAGCGAGTTTTTTTGCACTTAAGAGATAATAAAGATGACGATATTTCTCTAGAATTGCTTTGGGAACTTTTAACTCAAATGTGAATTGCCTACGTGGACCAATAACCGTAGAGCTGTCAGGCGCATCCGCCCTTTCGTGTGTCCACTTCGACGCTGTTGGGAACTCCTACCCCCTCCATCTCGGAGACGCGTCATTTTTCCTCGCCACGTTATAAAAATCGATAATCCTTGATATTCTTTGCGCCATTAAAGCCTTTCTTCAAATCCTTATTCAGTACGTAATTGCTTTCGTTCTGTCGTTTTGATAAACTGTGAAAATCACGCTATGCGTCGCTGTTAAAAGTTTACAATTAAACTTTCGAAATCAATTCTTTAACCGATCACATTTTTGCCGGGCTAATGAATTTGATTTCTGATCGGAAGAGTGTAAACTGCTTTATTTGAATATTCGATTATCCAAAATTTTGATAATTGAACGAACAATAGTTAAGAATTGCGCAGCAACTCAGGTAAACCACGTTGCAGTTGCATTTCGACTTTTGCTGTTATCAAGTTAAGGCTGAATTAAATTGAATCATTCGTTATTAGTCCATCAAAATTAAATTATTTTGATCAGGTAAATAAAGGTTGATTTTTTTTAGGGAACTATTGCTTCATTTATTGATTTATTTACAAAACTGAGGCAATTTTCGAAGAATGTTTTTTTAACTTCTAATACATATGAAAATCCGGATTTCATTATAAAGAAAATTTCTAACCAGCTAGGCTATCTCTATACAATAGTAATGGATTATAGCACAAACATTAGTTTATTAAAATTATCATTTTGTTATTGAATTAAGTAAGACGTTGCAAAAATTATTGAAACGATTTTTAGAAACGTAATTAGTGCCATTGTAATGATGCTAAAGTCAAAGGAATATATCTTCTCATCTTTACCAGGGCAATACCATCGAAACCTTATAGACACTTTACTTGTAGGCAAGTATGTCTACAAGTTTTTAAAGTCACCTTCAGAGGTGACTTGGAATTCCTCAAACTCTCAGGTGCGACCCACTTTTATTAGTGTCCGTGTCTCACATCAATAGCTCTGCATTCCATTCTTTTAAAATCTCTTTAAAATGCGCTCGACGTAGTACTCATCATTTCTCTGCTGATCGAAAAAGTGCTTTTCCATTAAATTTTTTTTTAGTTCAGAATGTTAACTAGGTCATCTATCATTTGCCTGAGGTTCTTTCTAAGTTCTCCGAGTGATCATCGATTCATTTCTCTTATAATAATTCTGTATTAAGTGCAGTCACAAACCGATAAATACTCATCGTACTTTAAAACGTCACTCAACGCCTTATTTGGTAACGGCTTTCATCATAATGCGTTCCGTTAAGCAGTTAAACATTCGGTATATGTAAATTCTGAAGGTGCATTTCCTATTAGCATTGGCATTTCAATATATAATAAATAGAGAAAATTGAAAAAGCCCTAACCTCATTAAAAATATAATATTGAATAGAATACTAAAAAAAATAGAAAAAGTCACCACAGTCTCTTTTCAAGATGGAATGTTAGACTCTTTCTAGTTTAGTTATAAAGTGAAAACCTTAAGATCATGATCATGTAACAATATATGAATTTTTAGTGCACATGCTTTCTTTCTAGAAGGTGATGATTCAACTCAGCCTCGTGGTTTTGGTAGTTTTTCAACACAAAACTGCATATCAGTCGAAGGTTTCTGCCTAAAATTTTCTATCGTCATCTGCAGCGTTTCCGAAGCGTTGTTGTCAGTGAAAGAAAAAAATAGTCTTATCATAGAAGACGGCAGAAACTATAGACTGGTATGCACAATACTGTACTCTTGCTTAATAAAATAGATCAGGATTCTAATGTTTTGATCACCAACTTGGTTTCCGATGAAACCACTTCTCACGTGCCAGGGTGTCACGTGGATTTAGCAGAGTAAAAAAATAGAGACAAAGATGCGGAACGAGGAAGAAAAATATTTTATTCAAAAAAAATAAATAAAGTCAAAAAGAAAGTTCTTGATGCATTGATTCGCCAAGCTGTGGCGCTTCAATACATCCGTTGGATTAAAAAGTTCACCAAAGTCTAAATTTGCAGTGGAAGTTGAAGAAAATAATAAAGAATCCCTCCTCTGATGGCTCGTCAGAGAAGAAAATACATACGGGATGATACGTCAGTCGTCAGTCGTCAGTTGTGCCTATCATAGTCATAAGAACCGCTCTCATAAAGAGAAGAGGGAGATTCAGTCTTATCAGTGATTCAATTGTCTATAATTAAATCGAGAGTTTGGTAAAAAGTCCGGGAAGAGAAGAGCCGCTTCCAACGTCGCTGGGAGAGTAATGCTTGAGTGTAGATAATCAACGGATGAAGGGGGAGCCGCATGCACTGAGGCGAGGTTAACTCAGTGGCAATGCGTACTCCAAATAAAAAAGGAAACTATTGAAAAGTCCAGTCGACGTGGTAAAGATGCTTGACACTCGAAGCTAGAGTCCTGGGAAGCCTTTTGGTGATAAACTCCGGGAAAACTGGATGCCGAATGTAGAGTGGCGCGTGACGCTACAATGATCACAAAATATGAGTCTTGCAGAGAAGCCCTCGTCGACGCTCGATGCGACGAAACACGTAGCACCTTCAAATCACGTACACACACTTCAATTAGAGGGAACGCAGATAAAGCAGAATACTGCATACACACATGATTATCAATATCGGTAGCCCCGCTGTAAATGACAAAAACATAACTAAGCACAGGTCAGGAACTGAAAGCCGTAAGATACTGATTAATCAATAGCTAATAAAATAATCTCCAGCACTTTGTTACGCCACAAATGAAGGATGGAGCTCTTAACTGCGTAATACATTGAATTATCCACAAGAAAACTATTACACCACAAACTCGAGGCACATTTGAAATAAAGAACATTTAAAATAACGGGTAAGACACCTCGTCGCGAGGAAATATTCCTCCCACGCCATTTAACATGTAGCCGCCCAGTGAAATCGGGAAGACGCCAACTACGTCGGCACTTTGAGAAAGTGCGAGTGCGTCGTATTGAAAAACTACACGAAAGAGTCTTTCTATCCCCCGTTGAACTCTAATGTCCAGCAATGTTAAATTGTGCCACACTATACAGCTCACATTAGCCACGGTATTTGTATAATTAAAAGTCCTACCGTAAACATAGAATAGTCCTGGCGTGCTTTCGCCTACAACTCCGCGTCGCTGTCGCTCATATCCAGTCGACGACTCCGTTAGACGAGTTCGTTCCGTCGGGCTCGTCTTCTGCTGCTGGGTGGGCTCCGTCACAATTTCTCCGTTACCGAGCAGTATAGTTCGAATCACTTGCGCCAGCAAGCCTTGCCAAGGTCCGTCCAGGTTCGAAGGATTAACGTTCCGCTCTCCAGCAACGATGTCGGGCTCGTCTGCGAAACCTCTCTCCTCGCCGGCCGTCGTTGCCGCTGAGTCCCGCTCCTCCTCGTTGCTCACGCTCTTAACGAAGCTCGGCGGTGTAGCGCAGCCTTGCTTTGTCAGCTTCGCTCGCCTTCGTCGTCGTTGTCCCTCGCCTCTGAACCTTGCTTCTCTCGGTAAAATCCCGTGCCATTCTTCTCGTTGCGGCCGTCTCTCGTGCTGCCATGAAACCTTCTCGTTAGTCTCGTTCTCGCCTCTCGTTCCCGCTTTCGGAGTGGCTCTCCAAAACCTACGTCCTCTGGCGACGTCATCAATGCCTTTCGGTTTCGGAGAGCTCCTCTTCTCCGTAAATCCACGTGACACAGGGACAGTGTAAAAGCATAATGTTGTGGAGTTGAGGCACAGTCCAAAGGTAAACTAGTAATGTTGAACTAGAAAACTGGGCCTTTATTCTCCATAACAGGAAACATATCTAGATATGCTGCAGCAGTATGCCTTTCCCCAGTTGGGACAAGTCCAGCCGAACATCATTTATCAACCTCAATAGGTATCACGCCCGAAATGCTTTAAATAACAAGTTTCCCAATAGATGCAGCGGATGAGATGGGCCAATACCGTAGCTTCCGTAAAGTGCCAGTTATTGCACATTACACTTTTTTGGGGGAAATTTTATGGTTCTAAACACAGATTAAGGAAAAAAATACAGATGTCCCACCTGAATAGGCGTTTTGTTGCGCTTATGTATTATCGGCATTTGGTGATTCATGCGTTAAAATTATATTGCTATTCAAATTAATCCATTGCTTTCAATTGTTTAAGTGTTGATTAAATTCAGCTTTAATCATTGCAATTGAAGTCTGCAAAAACAGCAGACTTCTACAACATGCTTAAAAACAACAATAAACTGTAGCACCGCTTGGTTTAGATGCAACACTTTTTAACATGGGCTTGACACATTTGTGGTTTTCTCCTTAATCTATGATTCTAGAGTGCACCCTAAGCATAGATTTTTGGTAATAGAGTGCAGGACCTGTAAAATCTGCGGATACGAATTGTGAACGCTAACGCTAGTGTTCCTTCCTAAATGCCTCAGTGCAGCTGGATTGAAATCGCATATAGACTGGATATCCTCCGTATCAGGAAAGGAGCACATGTGTAAGTCTGGTGATTTTTTGTGTAAAAACGTCGACATATATAAAATATATAACTGCTATGTAATTGCCACAGTACGCAAAAAAGGAAACAACTTTAATGTAACAAAATAAAATTAGGGCAGTTCAAACCGGACACCCTGAATTTTATTGTTCTTTTCTTGATATGCGAGGGAATGAATTTCTGAATCTAATTCATTGCGACAGTAGATTTAGACCCACCAATGACCGACGATGACGATAACAGGATTAGCAATGAGCCTAGCAAGAGTTTTATTATTCATGGATGCACGCGTAACAAATGCTTTTTGTTAAAAAGAAATTGTCTGCTGCCATCATGAAACAAGAATTTTATTTACATAACTAGTGCCTTTGCTGCGGTTTCAAGTTTTATTTTATACTTTAATCGTATATGCTGTAATGTTCATTAACTTGGAGATCCAATATTTTGAGAGACAAGAGAACATCCCACAATCACAGCTGCCTAGAAAGGGCAGAATGTGTGTCTCATTTTACATATAACTACTAGAATTTCCCAGAAATCCCTCCCCGAATTTTATATACATACACTTAGTTACAATATCGTGCTCTGTAGAGTGGTTCTTCTGAAAGGATGGAGAAATGCCAGAAGGGCTAAAGAGGTTCGCATGCGTGTGAAAACTCAGATATAAGGAAAGAGAAGTGCTTACGAAACCATATTGATTGAGAAGTTGGGTTCAGTTGATACTAGCTGTGATATCATTGAAAATACTATATAATGATTTGTATTTGAAAAACGTGTTTGGTAGATACTGCTAGAGATGTATGCAGTGAAGTGAGTGTTGGCCGAGTGAAAGGAGATGCATGGTATGATGAAGAGGTGGCACGATGTCTGGTAGCTAACAAAAGTGTGTATAGGAGTGCTGAGCGGGAAGGTTAATGCAGAGGAGTATAAGATGTAAGAAAGAATGTGCACGTGTGGTGAAAGAAAGTAAGGAAAGGATAGCAAAAGAAACAGATGAGAAATCTCAGAATGAATTTGAAGGAAAGAAAGCAATGTTCTGGAAGTAGACTATATTACAAATAAGAGAAACGACTGTGAGAAATGGATATATGGGATGAAAAGCAAAAATGGTAGATGGCTCTGGAATAAAAATGATATGGTTGAGAAATGGCGTGAATATTTCCATGAATTGTTTGCTCCCGGTAATGAGAATGCCTATTCCATTAAGATAATGCGTCACTTATAGAAATCTGCAGAATTCCTTATAATCAAAATTGCTATAAGTGACCAGTCAACATATTTTGAAAGCATGCAGGATTTAGGAGACAAAACCGGACCTTTCCCATGAAAATGCTGTACAAACAATCACACAGTCAAAACCTCCTTAAGCAGATTTCCAGGGCAAAGCCTCAGCTTCATACTGCGTACCACACTCTCTCTATAAAGTCAACTTGGTACCACTGAAAAGGTGATTTGTCTCTGCACACGACTGAAATCCAGTTTTAATATTGGTGGTACTAGGCAAGGCGTAAGTACTTTTTCCCTCTATTGAAAAAGTAAGTACTTTTTCACTCGCAGACACAGTTTAAGGCTCCCATATTGAATTTGCGAAGCTGTTGTCCTCGGATATATTACGGCAATCTCGGTCATCAATTCTTCAAGGGCCACCATTTCCTCGATGGACGCTAGTAAATCCATCTTAAGTATACTCGCGATATCCTTAATATGGTTTCCTTCGAGAAACCATGTTTTTTATTATTTGAGCTATTCATCCACTAGTAAAGTCTTAGCAATAACAGGGGTCACCATACGTACCCAAAATCTTCAATTATAAAGCACTTGAAGGATGCTTAGATATTTCCTAATTGATTTTGCTTATATACGTTCCACTAACACTGACGTTTTGCCCACTTAGGCAAGAATTAAAATTTAAGCTCTCAAGAGCATATAGGGCCATTGGTCTGGAGTCCAATGAATGTTACCACGAACACTGACCGTTAGTTTGATTCCATAATGACGCCTTTCACTGAATTGCCTCGTACATTGTTAGCCTCGATATCGGGTTCCAGAAGCAGAGAAGAGCAAATTACCGGCGTCGATTGCCTACTGAGGCGAACGGTTAGAGCAAATAATGGTTTGCTCGGTCTGTTGTGGCTCTTTGGCATCCTTATCTAGGCTTTCTGGCTATTGTTCCAGCTTCTTGGAACTGTATATAGCGAATGGAGACAGATTGTCTGGAAAAAGACTTTCGCTACTTCAGCTTGAGAGTTTCTTGTTTTTATTCTCTTTTTAAAGCGCCTTCTAAATGATGATGAAGAGTCATTATTCCTCATTGGCCTTCAGTAAGTTGTTGAACTCCTTTCAAAGAAAGCAGTTAAACGGACGCTTGCCTTAAAGACGGAAGAACTAATGCTTTCATTGACTTTCTGTGGTATGAGCTAGAAGAATTTTGGTGAACATTTAAATTTTCTCCAAGAAATCTTAATTTTGGAGACAACTGTATTAATGTTGTTAAAGTAGAATATAATTTTTAAATATCTTGTTAAAGTTGAGAGATACTTGTTGACCGACGAAAATTACTAATAGAGCAGGTGCTCGCAATGAAACACAGAAAAGTATTTTTAACGTTGATTTATGAAAAATATGAAAATACCGCATAAAATTAGATTGGCCTTCTAAGTTGATTAGTTGTCCGAAATCAGTAGAGCTACGGACTAAGGAAATAATAAGGAAACACTATAGAATAGAACGAACTATAAGTAAAACGTGAATACTATAATACACACAGATTATTCTCGATTTATAGTGAGAAAAAAAAATAACGGATGTATTTTGAAGACAATCTTCATTCTCAATTACCAAAGACAAGGGAAGAACATGATGACGATTACAGATGACAGGAAGTTCCTAATGTCATTTAACGTTCTATATCAAAAATTATAACTTTTATATAGAATTATTTCATTTCGCCATATTAAATATAGACTCTATCAACAACTTCACATTTCAAGCGCCAGCCATTACCTTTAATACAGTTGTTAAATATTAGTGAGACGGAGAATGACTCTTCATCACTCCATTCCCGACGCTACCTAATAATAGCCTCACGGAGCTAACCGCGACATCGCTCTCGTAGGATAAATTGCTTGTCATGTTCAGATTATTCGCTCGTTCTTCAATACTTTTGTCTTCTAATCTTATCATAGGATGTTATAATTTAGGAAGCAAATTATGTCTCCACTTTCCCTTGCGTATATCTAAAATATATTATTTATAAATTTATTTCTCTATGCAGTATGAATTCTTAAAATCATCCATCAAAGTAAAGTGTTTTTCACCATATCATCAATCAAATAGAAATGTTGGGAAGAAGATGAAAATTTAAATTTTTAAACTGTGGATAAATGAATTTGTTTATTTACTTGGCCGCTTCATCCGTTTTATTATTTTTTTAGTTTTTAATGTATTACAATTATTATTTCCACGTTGTTTATTATGAATATCCAACTGTTTCAGACGTATAATTAGATTCTTAATTAATAACTCAGACATGCCATTCAGTATTTTTTGATTGACGTAGAAAATAAGTGCTTAAATCCGAATCTTATTTAGTAATTTGTGAACAGAGAAAGTGTTTCATAGATTTCAGATTATGATTCAGGAATATATAGTTTCAGTTTTTTTTTATATTAGTAAGAGGCACATATACACTATCACATAATAATTGAACGAACAGTACACAGGTAAGGGAAGAGAGGTTTATTATTTAATACCTTGTTGGACTTCCTAACCATTTCAGAAGTAGATTTCGCACGTGACTGCCTGACCCTCACTCGACGCTCCAACTCGTCCCTTAAATGTTCGATTGAGTCAAGATCAGGGCTCTGTGCGTCCCACGAAAAGCAACTGACATTCATCCTGTGTGCCACTGCCTGACGGAAGACGAAATATGATGTGGTGCATTATCGTCCTGAAAGTAACAATCTTCATCTGTTGGTTGAAAATAAATTTATAGGCTTCTGAGTTCAAATTGCCTTCAACCATTTGCAAGAGTCCCACGCCTTGCCATTAAAAACACCCCACACCAAGACTCCACCACCAACAAATTTCACGGCATGCATTCCCATAAATAGCTTTACATTCTCCATACTGACCTGTCACTCTACAAAATGTGTTCCACTCTTCGATAGTCCAACTTCGGCGTTCCAAACACCTCTGGAGTCCGGCAACCTTGTTGGTTGAAAACAATTTTGGCTTGTGTGCGGCTACACATCCGTGAATGCCGAGTGCATGCAATTCCTTTGGCAAGCCTGTAATGTAATTTGACTTCTGTTGCCTGTTGAAACTATTTGTTGAAGGTTATATTGTTGCTCTACCTACTATAGTGCCGTAGTCTGTCTCTCTCTCGTCGGCTGTGATAACTATATAATCTACATCATCCCAGCTAAATAATGAACGTAAAGGGAATAATGGCTGTAAATTCAAATGTTCGGAAGTCATAAAGAAGCGGTTTATGTCCTTAGATTCAGAGCTACTATAAATCATTCATTCGATTTCAAACCACAGAATTTTCTAAATGCACCAAATTTGCATCGTGATATACCAGCTGGCAGGAAGAGTGCAGTGCTTTTACAAAATGCATGCACTAATGCTGCTGTGATGACCATTGATAGGGGAATGCTCGACTGAACTTAACTACCGCTTGGCAAGTGTCGTGTTAACAGAGGGATACACATAGAACATTTGTAGCGTGACTGAAAAATTTGGTGAGTCCACGGTTCTTTTTATTACATCTGTGTGTGTAATGTTTTGGAAAATACAGTGTTTCGAAATTGGAAGAAGCATTTATAGTAATCATATATTAATATTCCTTTTCCCAATCGGATATTATCTGATAAGGCTTTTAAACGCAGTGCTTAATCATGATTCATTTAAAAGGAATCAAATTATTCGCTATATCTAAACAATTATCAGTGCTGAGAGTTATTGATAGGAAGTTACGAAGAATCTGTGTAATTTCGTGGTCTTAATTTTTATGAAATTAATTTTAAATTCGATACAACATTATAAAATAAATGAAGTTCGCTTTTGGCTCTTAAGTGAAATTCAAAATTCTTTTTCGAAATGCATTTTATAATTTATTTATTGACCCCTGGAAATTATTGTAGCATATTTTGCTTATTGCTTTTCATCAACTGATGGATGCCTCCCAAGCCTGAGGAAGAACGCACGATGCCATTAAAAAGCTTTGTGAAAGTAGAACATGAAATGTTTACGTTGGTTTTTCAAATTATTTTCAGTAGTTATAACGAGAAAAATGCATCGATAGGCGAAATAACAAAGAGTGTGAATAACACTGCTTTTTGGCACTGGCTAATCAGACATTTGTTTTTGCAGAACGATATATTTAAGATATAGTAATTGCATTCTAATATCATTATTACGCAATTCAAAAATGAAGAACAGTATTGATTTTGATTTGCCACCGTTAGCCTTTGCTTCCTTTCTTGTAAAGAAAAGTAGCTGTTACAACATTCTTTTCAAGAAAGCAAAGATTGAGACGTTATTTTTATTCTACTTCCAAGAGTCCAAAAAAAGTGAAAAATTTATTTCTACCATCAGTTTAGATTTCGAACTAGATTTCCGCCTTATCGACAGCTCTTTTAAACTTCTATACTAAAAATTGACAGGGCGATGTATCACGGGATTCCAATTCGAAAAGGTTTTTATGAACGATGGTCTGCAATGTCACTGTTGAGGACGGTTCACGTGATAAAAAATCGTTATCCACAGCTGGATTATAAAAAAATCGCTTTATAAAAAAATCGGATTATATATTTAAAATTCCTCCTAAAGATACTTCACGTTGAATTTCTTTCTTAAATTTATTTAGGTACATACAACTCTTATAGGCTTTGGTTATTATAGATCGCATTTACTCCATTAGCCAATTACTTTGAGTGGCCAATTCATTATGACCATCTGATAGTTTTATGAAAATTATCTATGGCATCACGCCGTTGTTGCTGAAGGGCGCGACTGGTATAAAAAAGGAAAAACTTGCTGCTTACGACAGTAGCAGAAGAGATTTGTTTGTGAATATTTGGGTAAACAATGCTAATTAACAGACATTGAATGTGGGATGATTGTAGGAGCTTGGAGCCGTGGAACGAGTATCAGCGAAACCGCCGTATTCGTAAAATGTTCAAGAGTAGCTGTTGTTAAAGTGTTTAAAGACGAATTGTCAGCCAAAAAACTGGATCTCAACATGCGACTTTTGGTCATCATCGACTTGTGAATGCTGTTACGGAAAGGAAGGTGTTCAGAACTGTAAAAGATAACAGAAGGGCGACACGTAAACTACACTATAATGCTGCACATCTTAATTGAATCCAGATCAATCCAGGGACCCAACTCGTCGGCCTTTGGCCATACAGGCCCTTGATGGACGTATTGGATCCCAATTCGTAAATAAATAATTAAATAAATAAACTACATGTATTCTTGGGTGTAAATCCCAGTGGTTTATGCTTTTAGATGTTCAAATCCGAGAATTTCCACAATGCCTTCCTACAGAGCGCGAATATAACATAAAATATATCATGAATATCTGGCATATCTGTAATGACATCGTTTCATGCATTCTCAGTTTTATGCAATGCAACGATCAGACGAAGGCCAGATCAGATGCTCCCGATAGATGTAATTTCGAATGCGTTGTACTGTCGGATCTCCGCTACAAATGATCAAGGCTCGAACAGCTTTCGTAATAGTTCAAGTGGCTCTTCAAAAAGCTGCACGGGTCCTTCAAGATAGCACAGTGAATTGGATTCTCGAGGCCACTTCATGGCTTAGCACTTTGGACAAAGTTCTCGAGGAGGAAGGCGATGATGCCAAGGAGTGGGAGATATTACCCTCTTTCTTTCACCTTCACAGATTTCCCGGAACGGAAAGAGGGTTGGTCTCTTGTCCCGAGGGCACTAAGGTGAAGTTTCGCACCAGTATACCTGACAATAGAGTCAGAGGGAAGGAACAGCGAAGAAACACTCAGCGGGTCCAGTCACCACCACGTCTACTCAAGGCCTGAGCGCGAAAATTTCATACATTGTTACATCATCATACGGAATCATGTTTAATCAAAAGAAGCCCTAAATTATGGGTACGTTGTATTGGGTAGCGATTATTCTTCTGTGACGCAAATTTGACGTCAGAGACTGTATTTATTTATTTATCTCTGACGTCAAATTTGCGTCACAGACGAACAATCGCTACCCATTACAACGTACCCTATGATTCCGCATGATGGCGTAACAATGTATGAAATTTTCGCGCTCATAAAATTTGAATCGCAGCCGTTAAAAAAGTCACCTGACCATAGTAAGTCGAGCAACAGTGTAACTTTCATTGTCTCTCTCAGATTTTAATAATCAGTGTTAATTCGTTCGTTGGTAAACAATGGAGGTTAAATTGTTACTCAACCTATTTTGATCGAACGACTTTTCAGTGCCGGGGCCTATCAATTTTAATATTCCATTATTTTTGAAATTTTATTTAAATTGATTTATTTGTCCGTTGGCGTATTGCAAAAATCAATGTTTCACCGTGAAGCCGTTATTTGGTATATATACATGTAGATGACGGGTAGTTTGTTCGTCGACGAAATTCGCGCATATAATTTACATGTATATCAGAAAGATAGTGATCTTGCGGATCCACATAGAATACAATAATTTCGTATAGGAATTTCATAATAAAAGCAATTGCCAAGTTTGGTAGTTCCCTAACTATGTTTTACAATTAATAATATCCTATTATTAATTCTATTACCTGTTTAATACATTGTTACTCTACTACCATTAGCATTTAGTTTATTTAAATATGCTATAATACAGAAAAAACGAGCTTATTCTTTCAACCAGTTATTCTCAGATCTTGAAGTGATGGCTGAAGAAAAGTATGAATGTGTTATAATGAGTGTTTCCTTCGTGATGAGGTCTATTCGACTCCAATGGAAAAAGACGTTTTTTTCGAATCCAATCTACCCACGCTTCAAAGCTTGAAGTGGATCTGTTCATGAAACTCCCCTTTTTTACCCCATTAATCCACTCTCTCGGTCATCTTGTTTGTCGTCAAGAGCTTGGCCTTGAAGTAGCAAAAGTCATTAACGTTGTCGCCATGCGAAACTGATCGCAGACGACAGGGTACCCGACTCTAATTGGAGAAAATTTTCTATATAAAAGGAAATTTGTTTTCTCCGAACGCTTTAAAAAGCTGAAAAGCATAATTAATGATGAGAAAACAACGATGTTAGACACTTTCGATATATTTTATTGAATTTTTTTAGAAGCAGTTTAAAGCTTCTTTTGATTGAAAATGACGTTCGTACAAACAAAGTTTTGAGCCCTCTTGTTTTCTATCATCAGTAGTTTTTTGATGAGAGGGGAAAAAAACCTCCGCCCATGATTAATTAACGTTCAATTTTTATACAATTACAAGTAAAGCAAAATAGAAAGCTTAATCATTTGTGGCTATGTTATAAGCTATACGATATAGGAGATATGAGAGGTAAAAGAAAGTTTACTAATTTTTCCGCCAATTTATGCAATTTATCTACTTGTTTTTCTTGGGTTTTTTTTCTGTTATGAAATGCTCTTTCTTCTTTTTTTCCACACCATTTTTCTTCTTTTTTCTGATCACGGAGGGATAAGAATTTCTTCAGATTAACCCTTCGTAATAGATGAATTACTGAGGATGTTATTAGGTTTCGTGGAGTTTCCTACAAAGGGGAACGGTGATATGACCCAAACGTCTCATAGCACACCATACGTCATTTTGATTAATGATAGCTAATTGAGGTGCTATCTTTGGTGTAATTACGTTATGAGGGAATTGATCATCTGGAGACATTTGGAAAGAAAGAGAAAAGAGTTTGTGAGATTGTTTTTTCTGCTTTTCTAATGAATTCTTTAGCAGAAAGAAAATGCCAGCGTGGTCACAAAAGTATCATAACGTACTACAGGGTGTGGCAGAAACAATTAGACGATTAATAACTTGAAAATGAACACTTTAATTAAAAATTAATATTCTTTATTATACTTTTAGGGGTTAACTTAATATTCTTCCCCTCAACACTTCTTGGGATTAAGGGGTATACCATAACGCTATTCTGATTACCCAGATGCATACACAACGTGAAATATTATTTCTTCAATCGGCTCAACAATCTTATTCGTTGCTGTCATAATAATTAGGTAAACAATTCTAAAAAAAAACAAAACATGGAAAAGCATTGCGCTTTCAATTCACATTTTGAAGGTACCATTACTCAGGTGAGCTCCACTGGAAGTAAGGCGGTGTCTTAAACGATCATTGACTTGACGTTCGCACAGTTCGAAGACAACCATGAGGCTTCTTGTTAACAATGGATGCACTAGACCTGATTTGTGTGACCCAATTCAATATTGTTCGCTGTGTCGGAACATTTCCGTTCCTTTCAATGTCAAAATGTCGTCGAAAAAACTTGCTGCGTAACAGTAGCGGAATAGTTGTTTTTGAAGAATGCTTCCGCAGCAAAATCTCGCTGCTCTTACGACCAACGCTGCACGATGACTAAAGGCTTTGAACCGCTTTACTCAACCATGTTCAGAGTGCCTGCATGCGAGCGAACGGGAGAAGGATGGTGACAACTCTCACTTTTATTGTTTCCGTCCGCTATTTTGATCCCGAATGCGCTCAGCCACGCATAGGAAAACGCATGTTTGCTGCTCAAATACTCATCCGATACTAACAGCTTCGCTTGGTAATGTTAGAATTCTCTCTATTTGTCTGTTTTTCTGAACTTTTAATCGTTTGATCTTTTAAAATAAGTTACTAACATCGAATTTTAACGAGCAAGAACGATGCCTGGTTGATGCAGATGAAAGGCTTTTTCGCTTTCCTGCAAACGCTGCAAAGAGGAATTCAAATATAAAGAAACAAATTAGCTCCAGGCCACAGAAGATGAATACGGCAATTATTTCGAAAATAAACGTAACAAGTACTGAGCACGGCATCATCGAATATTTAGGAGGCATGATCATTAAAAATATTCCGAGATGAATAAAAAAATTGTTCAATATGCTACAAAGCTTTGTTGATGAAGAACGCATTTGAGAAGAGGATATTAATAGAGCCAATAAGAATTCGGCAATGTTGTACGTTTTCATATGGTTGTAGCCGGCCAGGTGGCCGAGAGGTCTAGGGCTTAGGATTTCTAGTTCTCGAGTCCACCTGGTCGTGGGTTCGAATCCCGCCGTGGGCATAGATGTTTGTGTTAGTCTCCGGCTGCGTACAGATATAACTAGTGTAAAAGGCGCAAAATGACCTTAGTAGTCGACGCCGAAAATTCTAATAAACCAACCAATCATATGGTTGTACGTGGCGCCTACGATGACTAAAGAGGGAAGCTTGCCTGTTGATCGACCTGCTTCGTGTAGGTCAACTTTGCCAGAATTTAACCTATGCAAGATTTCGACATATAAATATTGCTTTACAACAACAACAAAAAATTGTCACTGACATCTCCTTACTAATTAACGTTATCCATAATTACTACCACATAATTCCCAAACTCCTTGAAACGGAGGTTACATAAACTTTCGACAAGAACGGATGAAGAGGGAAAATACCCCTCTCCCTCCCACCTTCATCCGTTTTTCCTTTCAATTTAAGATTTCAATAAGAAATGTAATACAGCCAAAAGCCTGATCATGGGAGTAAAACACGTGCAGGTTAATTAAAATTAAAACAAGAACCAAAAGAAATTTGTGCCATTTTTTTTATAAATTTATTTAATTTTTTCTATATTTATGTAAAGAAATAAAAATGTAACCAAACAAGTAGTTGTACTTACAAGTACAACCCTAATCAGGGCCGTACAAACACCATCTCTTTAGGTGATGTTGGCCGTACCCAGGGCTACCATGTCAACTAAATCTATTACATAGGGGACCCCCCCCCCCCCCACAAGCAGGATTTGGCCAGCCCTCCTCAGCTGCCCCGAAAAAATTCTGGGCACGGCCCTGGGCCTAATTTAAAATTGCAAAGCTTTAGGCAACAATAAATTTGTCTAAAATAACGATTGATAATAGTTATTAAATAAAAATGAAAAATAAAATAATAATTAACAATTAACAAAATAATTAATAAATAATAAGTAAAATCAAAATAAAATTATAAAATCAAATAAAGCTTGATTTTATAGTTTTATTTTGATTTTACTTATTATTTATTAATTATTATTTTATTTTTCATTTTTATTCAATAACTATTATTTATTGTATTCCAGGGTTTTTGTGTCTCGTCCTTTTCTCTTATAAATGTCCGTTCATTCTAAAATAACGACAAATTTAGCATAGCTCCCAGTTGTCACTTTCGACTACAGGATCAAAATGGCGGTTCGCATTTTAAGCTTTCAGAATAGGTGGTCACCACCCTTCTCCACGTTGTCCAGGCACCCTAACCATGATATCTACGTAGATGTGTTTCACCGCGCCAAATTGAAAGGTTTCTAATGAGTTTTTCTGTTTTTGTCTACATTAGCTAGCCATACCTTTCACTTTACCCACTCGATAAAGGGCAGGGGATGAGATTTTTTCACCGGGTTTTTGGCTAAACCCACATTTTACATGATGCTCTACAACTTTCTAAATAACACATGGGGTCTAACCCCTACCCCTACAAAATTAAAATTTTCAAAATTTACCCCTTCACCCCCAGGGACGCGAAATGTTTTTATTCTGAATTAGGGGACATTAAAACCAAATAATCAATATTATTTTCCCCCAATCTGTTCCCCTTGAGTCGTTATTTGGACCTAAAGACGGGACACCAATTATGAAACACCCTGTATAATGTTTTATTCTCATTTTCGAGTCGAAATCATTAGGAGATAGCTTATTTCATTTCTGAAGCAGCAAAACGTTGAAGTTTGTAGATAAAATTTAGCTTCGACTCTCTATACGTTCTTTTGCTTTACAGATTTATGTTACTTAACTTAGGCGAGTGAAACATAAGTAAAGAAAGAGATACAGTTAGGAATAGATACAATGCTAATAGTAAAATTAAATTTTTAAAAAGTAATACGAAATAATATGATTTTGTTTGAGCTTCCGATTCTTAAAACTCATCAAAAATTAGAATTAGATTTTGTTTTAATACTAAAGGTTTTCATTCAGCTATCGTATATTTCAATGGAATTTAATATTTTTCCATACACATGAATCTGACAACGGGAAATGAGTTTGATCAACGATATGAGTATTTATTTCATAACGAAACACATTCCTATAGGTAATGATGATTAGGTGATCAAGCCCGAAAAAAGACTAGATAAAGATGATTATTATTTATTAGCTTGAAGATGCTTGACATCGTTTTATTAAGGCGATTTATCTCCATGTCTACACCTTCCAGTATGCTATCTTTCTCGGGAGAATTACGATGTGAATTTGTTTTTGGTTATGTTGATGATCTATTGCGATGTAGATTTTTTATTATAAAGACCAGAGACGTATTTCATTCTTAATAATATATATTTTGTATTGTGTAAGTTCACACTAATCATCAATTTCAAAAGCAGAATAAAAAAATTAGTTAAGGCATCGTTATCCAAGGATATAAGGGTTTTAGCATCAAAATATTACGAGCAGTAGCGCCTCGTGAGTATAACAAGAATATAACTCGTTAAACGCGATTTTCAGCACAACATTAGATAAAAGAAGAATATAAAAAATTATTGTTGAATATTATAGTAATATTTTATATACAACAATGGCGAAAACTGCAAGTAAATTTACGTATTCGATTGCAGCGTTCACACGAATCTTTCCAAATACGCGCGAAATGAGAAATGAAATACTCGCACGTCCAAATGTTTTAAACTACTGCGCCTATGTTCTTTCCACTGCTAGAGCCATTCATCCCTTCTTAATCAAAGTTACCATAAATGTTAGGAGAGAAAAATCATAGTCGCAAAGCACTATCGGGAAAAATCTTGTAAGCATTCCAAGGAGCTTCAGCTGTGACGCAGATGTAATTTTAAATTTGAGTATTTCACATTTACCTGCAATTGGTTTAATAAAACAACGGAAATTTCTTTGACTCTATCCACACTCACATCTGTTTTATTGCTTCGCGTTCACGTGAAAACACAAAACAATACAAATTCCTTGTCTCGTACAATGATGCAGATGCACAACAGTTATTAAAGTATTAACATGAATATTTGAGGCAGATTAAGTATACAAAGGGGATATCAGTACGAAAAAATAGCAAACTCAAATTAATTTGTATGGTGTCTATTATAAAGTTATTGTACGTTGTCATCGCTTCTCGCGTTCTCTACATTAAAAGGTGGCGCTGGTGTTTCATATAGAATACAATCTTATCATACCTTAAATAAGCAGATAAGTTAATTGCGCATTATCTTGGCTCTAAGGATGTTATTTTGATGTTGCTTTAAGAAACGCTTCGACACAAGTGATTTTCAAAGATTCAAGAAACTGAACTTAAGACGAATTTAAAACTCCAGCGCCACCTTTTGGTCAAAAATGTACCTAATATAAAAAATATTTTTTATTATAAACAAAAATTACCCGTGTCTCTGAGCATTTCTGTGCAAACCGCATCGTTTTATTGTAAATAGTTTAATAATTATAAGATTTTAAAAAGTGTACTGACTTTTGATTCACATTGTATAATAGGCCTATTGTTGTCAACAGTACTGAGATTAATCACCTACTGATAACAATAGTCCTAACGTTAATTAGCCATATTAAACAAAATGCCTAACATTATTGAGCCATATATAACAATAAGCCTAACATTATTTAGCCATATATACAAGGTGATTATAATTAAAGTCCCTTTGTAAAAATGCTATAAAAAAACAACCATGAGTCCGAATGACTTCAAATTTGGACTGAGCATTCTTGAAGAAGGGGCATTTGATATGGGATAAGAAAAAAAATAGTTCCAAAATTTATCACTAGATGGCGCTGTAAGCGGCATAACGGAAGCGGATTCAGCTAGAAGTGACATTTTGAATTGAAATACGACGGCTTTGGCATGAGTTGTTTATGGCATGATGTTTTTACATTAAAGTTGGTCAAGGAATGCAATTGACACTAAAACAAGTTAAACATGATTTTTTTTTTATTATACAGTACAGTATTAGCAAAAAATCAACTGTACCGGTCAATGAACATGATTGCTTCGGGTTTGATGATGGAAAACATGACTTTCAAGTCATTTAACAGTTGTGGCACTGTTAGTGCAAAGCCCATCCACCACGGCAAGGTCGTACCACATCGGATGGGAAAAATCGGTTTTTAATTGTCCTTGGGCCAAAAACCGCATAAAAAGCACATGATGATTCGGTTTTTAATTGTCCTTGGGCCAAAAACCGCATAAAAAGCACATAATGATTCGGTTTTTAATTGTCCTTGGGCCAAAAACCGCATAAAAAGCAACAATGGAAACGCCTATTAATTATCTCGGGACTTGCGCAAGACATGTTCAATATGCTGTCCACCATTTTCCTCCACAAGTTTTAACCGATAAACAGCATGTTCCACAACAGACCGGAGTGTCTCCGGGGTCACGTTGTGAACGTGGTGCGTAATCCGAGCCTTCAATTCCGCTAAATTTGCAACTGGGCCACTGAACACATGATTTTTAAGGTAACCCCAGAGCCAGAAGTCACAAGGATTGAGGTCCGGTGATCTTGCAGGCCAGGCTCTCGGAAAATGACGGCTGATAATTCTATCATCTCCGAAATGTGTCTTCAGCAGTTGCTTCACTGGCTTTGCAATGTGCGGAGGAGCGCCATCTTGCATGAAAATTATTCTATCCACGCATGCATGCTGTTGAAGTGTTGGAATTACCTGGTTGCGTAAAAGACACGCATACCGTTGACCATTGACTGTACAGGTAACGGGACCCGCAGGACCCACTTCCTCGAAAAAAAATGGCCCTATAATCAATGATGCTGTCATCCCGCACCAAACAGTTACCTTTGCAGAATGAAGCGGTATTGAAACACATGCGAAAGGATTTTCCGTTGCCCATATCCTGCAATTTTGTGTATTGACAACGCCGTGGAGATAAAAATGGGCTTCGTCTGTCCACAAGATGTTCCATGGCCATTCATTGTCCACTTCCATGCGAGCTAGAAATTCTAAAGCAAACGTGTGTCTAATTGGCAGGTCAGCAGGAAGTAACTCCTGAACATGGGTAATTTTATAGGGATAACAATGCAGGATATTGCGTAAAATTTTATTGACCGTGCTCACAGGCATGTCTAAAGTTCGGGCAATTCCCCGTGCACTGCACGTTTGCACACCACTGTTCGACCCTTCCTCTAATGCTTCAGCCACATCTTCTAGTGACGTCAAAGCAACTGCTTTCCTCCCTCTGCCAGATTTCACTGCAAAAGAACCTGTCGCTTCGAATTTTTTAATCATACACCTCAGAGCCTTTGCAGACATCGGACCACATCCTTTTTTCATTCCCTTTAATATCCGAAATTTCTTTAAAGCTGCTATGGCAGAGTCGCCATTCTTGTAAAAGAGCTTCACAAGCAGAGCGCGATCCTTCATTGACAGACCCATGGCAAGCTGCTGAGATACAAATATGACGAGAACGCCATGAGGCCTGCGTTTTTATAACACATGCAATGTCTCATGCGCATGCGTATCTTTCAATTTGCATAGTACAAATCCTCCTAGGCATAATATGCCGCTTACAGCGCCATCTAGTGATAAATTTTGGAACTATTTTTTTTCTTATCCATATCAAATGCCTCTTCTTCAAGAATGCTCAGTCCAAATTTGAAGTCATTCGGACTCATGGTTGTTTTTTTATAGCATTTTTACAAAGGGACTTTAATTATAATCACCTTGTATAACAACAGGCCTAAAATTAATTATCCTTTTTTAACAATAGGCCTGACATTATTTAGTCATTTTTAACTATAGACATAACATTAATTAGCCATTGTTAACAACAGTCCTAACATTATTAATCATTTTTAACTATAAGCCAAACATTATTTAGTCATTTTTTAACAAGAGGCCAAACATTAATTAGCCATTTTTATCTACAAGCCTTACATTAATTAGCCACTTTTAACAATAGGCCTAACAGCACTTAATTTTAAAAACGAAATGAGCACGTGCATTGACAAAGCTTCATGACGGGCACGTGCTCCAAGCTGACATCAACAATGCTTAAATGTTAAACAAAAATTAACACTGTATTCACTTATGACTCATCAGTACAAATCGATAGATATATTACATGCCCTAAGTTCATATTCTTAACATTAGTGCACGTGCTTTAAGGGGTCCACGAAAGCGCATCAAAATTTGACACTTCGCAGTTAAGTTCATCCATTTTCACGTTATCGTGCAAGCGACAGCCGGCCGGACACATTTAATACATTTTATACATTTATATTTTTATACATATTTTTATACTTTTTAAAAATACATTAAGCTTGTATTTTTATACACAGCTTTAGCTAACCTCGTAATAAGGGGTCATTGAAGTACTTTTTGGGGATCATTTTCGCGGACGTAGAATTTCGAAAATCGAAAAGAATGTCATATTCGCATTGTGCTTGTCATTCCCGTTCAAATGACATATTACATGCCTTATATTGCCAATAAAAAAATTTAATGGGTAGTTTGGGGCTCAATAGTCACGTGACTGTTAGACCGATTTCAATGACAAATTATAATCAGGTGAACTCAGGAAGGGTCTGTATCGAAAGCAGAATTTGAAAAAATTAAAGCATTCTCAAGTAATCGTCGGACAGACAGACACACAAACAGAGCGAAATTTTTCAAATACAATGGCTGCTAAAATCCTAGACCTTTTCGTTCAAAAGTTATAGCCCATGGGTCCCTGCCGGGGCTTTGGAGGTCTATATCAGTCTATATTTTTTAGTAACGCACTGTAAAATACAAAATTTCAGGTTCTTAGGCCTTTTCGTTCAAAAGTTATAGTTTGATTTGTATTTGGAGCCTCGTGGCCCTGGCGGGGCCCTAGAGGCTTAAGTCACTTTTCTTGTACATTGCTTTTATATTTTTAGAACCGCACCACTTTTATTTTCAGGATTTTAGGCCTCTTCGTTCAAAATATAAAAAGGAACCATGAAATTCATACAAGTTGCCCCTGAGGGGCCCCGGGCCAACCTAGAGGATTCACTATATTTTTCGCACCGCCCTCTGTACAGGGCCTACGTGTGTACAAAATTTCAAGCCTCTAGTCAATCTTTTCAAAAGTTATGGCGTGTAACATACATACAGACTGTTGCAGATAACTACAGGGGAGTATAACGGAAAGCCGACCCGCTCGACATCAAATGATAATTGGGTAATTTTATCAAAAACATGACAGTTTTGACGTTTACCCCCTTCTCCGACTGTGGAAACTGCTGGCTGCTGCAGGCCAACTTCATCTCTCTCCATCCTGCCAATCGACCGAGCCGGCCCCTTCAATCTAGCGGGTAGGCTTCCCGTTAAACTGCCCTGTAGTTATTTGCAACACCCACATACATCTGTACCGTCATTAATAGGATTTCATCATATTAAAACCCTAAAAATTATATAAAAGCAAACCGCGAATCGGTGAAAAATTTTGATCTAAATCATTTTGTCAACAAATTGCTGTAATGCGATTTATTCTGATATTGAAGGCATCCACATTAAATAATAAGAATCCTTAAAATTTATTCAGGTGCCATATGTCTGATGAACTTTTGAAATTAGAATTTCATCGTGTATTGCTAAGACAAATAGAAACCATCTTTTAAGGAACCGAGTTAATTAAATCTTAGAAGTTTGATTAAATTTCATTAAAATTGCAAAATTCATCATATTTATTTCCTCCCCCCAAAAAACTCCCTTCTTTCGTATAATTTGACTTTTGTCTTAAAAACAAAAGTTTAAAAAAAATGAAAAACACTGTCAGACCGCTCTTGAAAATTTCCGTTTCAGTTTTAGATGGCATGTAATCTTGTAATGAATAAGATATTCAAAAATAATAAGGCAAGTTGAACTTACTTGAAAGAATAAACTAATTAAGCAAAAATTTTATACCAAACTCATTTTTTTCATTACAACATAACGAAAAATATCTATTGAACTGAAATATTTAGAATAAATGCTGGTAAAATGAAAATCCATGAAGATACGTACTGAAGTTCTGTGCGGGTTTCCAATAAAAAATTTTTAATTTTTGAATTTCTGATTTCGGATTCTTAAAGCTCATCAAAAATTAGGATAGGAATGGCAAAAGTCCGACTCTCTATTTCTGTCTCATCGATAAAACTGTGTTAAATATTTGAATTTCGTGAACTTAATTTTCTATATTTACTTTTGAATGAAATTTCTCGATGATGACAAAGAGATAAAGGACCGCTCTTTGAGACATTCCTATTTTAATTTTTGATGAAATTTAAGAATTTCAAAAGTAAACAGTTTTTAATCGTACAAACTCAGCAAAATTTTTGCCGTAGCTAATTTTTAGTTTGTTTCCCTTCTTATTATATTTAATCTCATTTTTGATGAAACAAAATAATAAGCAGATATTGTGGAATGGATCCAACTATGAAGTGATAACCTCTAATCCACAAGGAGGAAAAGAAAGAAAATACCGGATACCTGGAGTAGGGGTTTTCACTTTTTAGTCATTTTTGTTGAATAATTTTAAGATTACCGCAATAGAAATATCAGTCGTAAGTTCATGGTTCACAATAATACGGGGTGCATTTTGTCAAAACGAAAATGCTAAGAAAACAATGCTAGATGTAAACGATTAAGTTTCCTTTATAGATCACTTTATTCTAAAAACTAAAATGAAAACGGTAGAATTTTAGCTAAAAATTGATACCAAATACATATCATTTACCTTAAAAATCTCCTTTCTATTGCTAGAAAAGGCTGCCAACCTTGTGACAAATTGCAGAAAACTCTCCTATCTTGACAAAACTTTATTTCACAGGTTTGTCCGTTAGGAAAGTAACGCTTCTGATAGTCAGCAACATATACCGATAAATACGTAAACTGCCATCACCAACACAACCCGTTTTGCTGACAGATTTTTTTTCTTACCCTATATTCAGAACTTTTATTTTAAATTTAACCACGTTATTTTTAATAGGATTAGATCCCATTTTCTCAAAAAAATTTAATTTTACCACGTATAATATTCATGTGGCTCAAATAAAAATTGTATTAACTTTGTTTCTTGATTTTAAAAAAGCATTCGATATGGTTCCCCATGCTTTATTAATAAATAAATTAAATTCATTATATGGCATTAGAGGGCTACCATTGAATTGGATAGTTTCCTTTCTTTTAGATAGACAATATTCACTTAATATCAATTCAAAATTTTCTCCAAATATAATTATTAATCGGAGTGTACCCCAAGGTTCTATTCTGTCGCCACTACTGTTCTCTCTCTTTATTAATGACCTCTCTTATATTACTGACAATGCACAATGCATATTATTTGCTGATGACACAACATTTATAGCCTCAGCCGATTCCGAAGAACAACTTGAAAATATAGTGAACTCTTTACTAATTAAAATCTATAATTGGTCATTATTAAATCAACTTCCATTAAACCTGAACAAATCATACTACATGATCTTTCATCAGCGTAATAAACTGATTGACTATAACAAAATTAAGCTTTGCGTTAATAACAAAATCTTATCTAGAGTCTCTTCCTATAAATATTTAGGAATTTATTTTACCCCCGATTTGTCATGGAGCCTTCATATAAAACATTTAGCTACTAAACTATCCCGTTCTTTAGGCATTATTTATAGAGTCAATCATCTTCCACCTAATATCTTACTAAATTTATATTTTACCCTAATTCATACAAATTTATGCTTTGGAATATGTTTATGGGGATCGACCACACAGAAAAATAAAAATCTTATAATTAATCTTCAAAAACGTTTTTGACGAATATTGTTAAATAGACCCGCTTTCTCTTCCGTTAGTTCAGAATTCAAAAACTTCAACTTATTAAAATTTGTGATCTTTATTTTATTCAATTAGCTCAATATATATATAAAATCACGCATAACATATATAATATTAGAAACCCCCCCTATGTTAATCAGTCCATATCATCACTATCTCACAAGAGAAAAAAAAAATAGTAATCCCATTTTATAGAGTTAATTACTTAAGAAGATCAATTTCGATTTCCGGCGCTATCTGTTGGTCAAAATTAACTGTGGAACTTCGGGAGGCACCTTATCTTCAATTTTTTAAACGTCGTCTCCTTAGAAACATTCGCTCGGGCCTAATTACTTCTGATTTAACTTTTGTTTACTCTTAATTAAAACCGATTTACACAGTCCTCTGTTTATTTTACTGTTTTTATTATTATCATAATTACTACTGATATTATTATTGGTTATATTGTAATATTTTTAGTTATAAAAAATTATCATTACTGTTATTATTGTTGTTAATATTGTCGTTGCCATTTAATGCAATACAAATTTTTACAAATTTATATAATTTTAGATTATTTTATAATTGTTTATGGATGCCCCTGGACAGGCTCACTGACCTTTTGGGGACCTTTTTATTCTTTAGATACAATATTACTTAATTTCTTATTTGATTTTTCTTTTATATTGTTGTTGTAAAATTTGTATATAAATAAAGAAAGAAAGAATTGAATTTGTTCAGTGGTGGTGAGAAAGTACAGAAAAAAAAGCACAAGCTTTCGCGAGAGAGTATGCATAATTTATCGCAGAACAGTAAGAATCGCACCGATTGCCGTATACAGCTGCTGCGAACGGAACAGTGTGAGCACTGAGAAACTGCGAGTACCGAACAATTATTGTGCAACTTTAACTAATCTGTTTATGGTTATCAAAAATCAAAAAAATAACTTAGGATGCTGCGCAGAAAAGTAATTTTTATGCACGAAAAAGTGTATCCTCATGGGCTCATCTCCTGCTACATCATTTAAATATCTTTTTGGTTTACAAATTATTTAAGTTATGCAGTTGATTGATTATTTTAGCCGTTTTAGCCGGAGAAAGCTACATGGGCCTATAGATGAGGGAACGGATAAATAAATCGATGACAATACTGTACTGCTTTTGTTGTGTTAATGAGAGTTTGAAAAACAAACTACTCATTTACACAGTGTATTCAAAAAGTTCCGGAACTAATTGCATATAAAGAAGCAATTCTTAATCAAAACGAGATTTTATTATTTAAAATTCCACATACAGGGTGATCCAAAAGTCAGGATAAACTTTAAAACTCAATAATTCGCACATGACTGCAGATTCGCACATGAATGCAGATGAAAAGATTCTGTGCAACGATTGAAATGAAGTCGGATTTTTTCCAGGAAAAAAAATTCATGCTCGAATTATTTAAATTAATGATGAAAAATAGGAAAGAAAGTTCCGCAGCCTGGATTCGAATCAGGAAACTTTGGCTCAGACGGCCAATGCGACAAAGGTCCCTGGTTCGAATCTAATCAGCGGAATTTTCTTTCTTCTTTTTCATCATTAATTTGAACAGCTGAGGTTGGCGTACAATTAAAACCCTCACTGACCATCTAATGATTTATTCGAATTATTTGTCCAGACATCAGTTTATACACATTTTCAGATTGTATAAAAAGAGCAGCACTCATTGCAAACGTTATTAGTTTGATAGTTGTTTCGTCGTTGCAATAGTTGTTCCGGAAATTAAAGGCATAGAAATGCTGTCATTCGTCGAGAAGGCCCACTTAGTTAAATTTATTATCAAAATAAGGAAAGTGCCAGTGCGGCATTGTGGGCATATCGACGCATGCATAAAGTGCGTGATGGTAAAAGACCTATGACCTGTGCTGCATTGATAAAAATGATACGACGATTTGAAGCCACGGCAGGCACTTAGGTAAGGGAGGGAGGGTTCAGGAGGTTCAAACCTCATAATAAATGAAATACATTGTGAAATAGGCCGCTAGAGAGTGAAAAAATCATGAAAAATCCCATGAACCCCCGCCCCCATGAAAAATCTATCTCTACGGTACTGAACCACGTACCTTAGCATCCACTACTGTCGCAAGAAGTGTCCCGACGGATTGGCATTTCGTACAGCAGTATATGGCGATCACTGGGAATAATCCTTAAGCGATTTTCTTACAAGTTGTAACAATCATTTACTGACATCACTTTATTTTGTCATTGGTGCAGTCAGACTATAAATATCGGGCTTGTTCTTTTTCACGCTCAGTATCATCTGGTGTGTTACTCCCTTCTTTTCCACCTGCTGAATGATGAGAGCTTCGCCCCCGAAAAGCGCTTCTAGGATTAGGTTGTATTTTTCTTTTTACTTAATTATTGTTGTGGTTAAAGAGTTGTTTCTTTCGTCTTTATTTACTGACACCTGACGACTTCATCACTCGCCAAGATTTCGCTAATTGTGTATTCAATAAAATGAAGCAGCAGGAGCACGACTGGCTTTTCACTGTGCTGTGGACCGATGAAGCGCATTTCACATTTCACCTTGTATATTTTATTGTTTACATTTCATCGATGGGAGGCTTGAATAAATTCCTTTTCTGAAACCGTGTTTAAAACGGCAGTCACATTCTTCTGGATGGTCGCCATTTCAGCAAATGGTTGACGTTTCAATACTGCTATGAGTTTTGGGGGAGGGGGAAATAAGCCGGGTTCTAGATCCAGCGGGTGGATAATCACAGTAACCGATTTTTTTCAGTGAATTAGCGAAAAATGAGATTGCTCATTGTCTTGGAATGGAAATCACTCTCTAGGTTGTTGCAATTCGGATTTAACATTTCGGATTCTTTTCACAGGTCAGTCTACTACCTGGTCTGTCGAAATTTCTGAGAGCACCTTTACCAAACGCGCAAATTTTACAAAGCACGTACCCTCCCTCAGTACCAATTGCGTAAAACAACACTAAATAAGCTGACAAGGGAAATAAATTAAGGTGGCATTTCCTCAGAAGGTATCGTCAAAACATCGGCTTGGTTTGCTCCTTTGAATCCAGTAAGGTCACCAGAGACAGATCCAAAGTGCGGCTCACTGGAGTGACGAGGAAAAGCCACCTCAGTGAGGCAATTAATAATAATGATAATGAATTTTATAATTACTGAAATTGCATATAGAATATAACCAGAGTAGAGAACATCAAAACGATTCTGTGCCAGTAGCAAGGAAGGTCACACGAAGTTTCAAATTTTAATTATTTTTCCACAGAAGAAAGTATTATCGTTCCAGCCTCATTTTTTCAATACTATCCTACGGTCTCCGCAAAGAGCCTTAACAACGAAGGAGTGGCACTTCTAGGTGGAAAAATTACAGCGAAATTACAGAATGAGTTTCGAAGAGCTTCATCGCCGGCGGTAAACGGGAGTATTTCTGGAAGTCTTCGAAGCTTAAGTGGAACATCGCTTCGGACGAATGAATCTGCGATAGTCAAACTATTCAAACAATTTGTAGAATTATTGAATGATGTGGGTAAAATAATTGCATATAGGGGGGCCGACGATTTGACGTCTTTATTTATCCGCTAAACTATCCGTTTTTGCTGGTAGATGAATTTTCATTTCACAGAAGGACTATCACGAAAAAGAGGACGAGTACCATATTTTGACCAATATCTTTTACGAAAGAATCATTAATAAAATTTGCTTTTGAAATCAAGAGAGAAATTTATCCACGACGGCGATAAATCTTTTATTGAAGTCGACTGGCAAAAAAAAGCATTGTTCAAAATGAAGGCTTGAAAAAATTTGTATACGTGGATAAGTATTCCAAAATAAAATTTCTATATTATTTTACCTTATAATTTTTGACAGGCAATTAAAGAACTGTCGTATCATACGTCTCAGCACTTCTGTATAACTCTAATTTCACTAAATTTTATTTCTCCTAAATTTACACATGCCATCATATCTGCGTATGCCTCAAAGTCCCGGTCACTGACGCTTACGAAAAGGCACCCTTGTCCTCACGACCATTTTAAAGCGGCCATAACCATTCAAACATCTTGCTACGACTTATACAATCATCATAAGAATATTCCAACATAGAAAATTTTTCTGTTACAGTTTAACCGCATCGAAAACAAAATTTGAATAGGTGGGTCAAATTGTGATAGATCGAGGATTGAGTCAAATTAAGGCGGAGGAGAGAGGAAACTACGTAGTTTCGTTGGTCGCAAACAAATAACGACCATTGTTCATTTTCTCTACCTACAGCCTCAGCAAGTTTTGAATGCACTGATTAGGAAAGGTAATTTGATTAAAATCAGTTTATCAAAAATAGATCAGTTTTAGCACACAAGCAAGTGTTCCACGTTTTGAAATTTTTCTCATAATCATGGTGCATTTCCCCTTTATTCTGAATTGATTTTGGGGTTACTATTTGTTGGGTTCTTCTCTTCCTGGTTTATTTTTGCCTCTACAGTAAAAATCAATTTAACTCTCATTATGAGATAACTTCCAAATTAAAGTAAGTGGAGCAGCGATTTTTTTTTTACTTGCGTTTGAAGAGAGATAATATTACCCTTAAGACTCTCTTATTTGCTTCCTTTTCAATATGCAGCATTAAGGATTAGGTCATTTCCTCATATATGAATCTAATTTTATTAAAAATGTTCAAATAAGTCTTATTACCTGTTCTTTTTTTTACTTATTGCCTAGAGTGTAGCTGTGATTAGGTGAAAAGACTGATCTCGTAAAAGTGGGATAATTTATGTTGCTTAACAAGAGAGACAGTCCTAAATAGTGCGCACTGACTCATATAAATTGGCCATTTAATTTTGCCTCCTAAATTACCCACTCTCTCATCTTCTAATACCTATTCTCGGAAAATATATGGGGCAGGTCGGGGGAAGATGCCATTTCGAGGAACATACAAGTGCGGCAATATCGCTTTTATAATTAACTAAATGGAAGTACTTCATACTGCAAAGAATAGAAGTATTCTAGTGCAAGACTAGTATCAGATGCTTTCATCTGTATATCTATTTTATTGATTTGAACATGGCGAGTATCTAAGTTATAGTATTTCATTTAAAATACTTAAGCTTTAGCGCTTGCTGTATCACATTAAAATTAATAGAACACTGAAATTTTGTGACACGTTTCTTTGTGAAGACATAGTATCATAAAGGAATATGACAGATCTCGCAGAACAAAAATAAAATTCAGTGGCACCTCCCCCCCCCCCCAATACCTGGGGAAATATGCAACTTCACAAGTCTAATAACTTCCGAAGAAGTAGAACTAAATGAATGTAAATTAAATTTATATTTTTCACTAATTAGCCTAGTAGAAAAATAACTAAAACAGACATTAAACATTAATTAAATTTACTAAGCCTGCATTTTCTAACGAGCACCAGCTTATATTAACACTCACCTTGCGCTGAGGAAAGAGCCCAAGAGGGTCTTACTGATTTTGGATCACGCTGCTCATATGTCCACCAACAGAGAAACGAAAAAAGAAGAAAACAGGAGGAGTACAAACCAAATTCATCATCATTATCGTTGTCATCTGTTGAGAAGGTGGTGGTTGAAAGTGAGAGTGAATGGAAGAGGATGATGAGTTTTTTGCTGTAAGCAGTGGGAATTTTTATGACAATAAAGATCCAAATGCGATTGTATCCTATGCGTAAGGTATAAGACATAGCTGTATGAAAATTGCAGAAAGGAGAGCTTTGTATTGCACAAATTGTTAACGGAAAATATTTACTTTTTCACTGTTACTTCATCCTAATTTATGTTGAATGTAACAGCATCTTAGTTGTTCTTTAAAATGTAAGCAGCATACTTATAACATCTTCCCCGCATATTTAGAGAAGATGCCACTTTAGCAGCATTCAGTTTAGGGTCATTTTTGAACGTTTTACATTTAATGAAATCTTTATATATAAAAATTCAGGCTCAGGGTGAGTCTGTAAATGTTCTAAAAACTTCTGAACCACTTATCCGATTGAGCTCATATTTGCAACATATATTCCTTAGGTCCAGATTAAAGTTTACATGTCCCTAAAGTAGGGGGGAAGGGTTAAATATCATATATCTTGGTTTATGTTTGTTTGTTTACTCAAGAGATGGCGCCAGAGTTTGTTTTCCCTTGAAACCGAAACTGGACTAACTGCGCAGAAGCAGGTCAGCAAAAAAACTTCCGTTTTCCTCCGGATGTTTGCACATTTCAAGGGAGGAAACGCAAGTCTTTTGCTGTCCTGCTTCTGCGCAGTTATTCCAGTTTCGGTTTCAATGGAAAGGTCTATATAAAAATTCAGGGTGCGTCTGTAAATGTTCTTAAAACTTTTGAACCGCTTATCCTTTTTAGTTCATACTTGCACCAGATGTTCGTTAGGTTCGGGGTAAGGTTTACATGTGCCGAGTGTCAGGTTGGCCCAAAGGGGAAAGGGTAAAAATATTTTGCTTGATCTGTCTGTCTGACATGAGCCTACCATGACCTCTATTATTACACACCTGTTTTACTGAATAATTTCCATTGTCGCTTTTTTGCATTTCTCAATTTTGCCATGGCGCTGTTTATCCTCCCTCTCTGATTGTTTCCAACAATGAAGGTTACATTGTTGCTTGGACTAAGATAGTCAGGTGACTTTTCAGTGACGTTAAAAACAAACTGAATAAGCATTCATTTTGATAACCAAATTTAGGTTTCCGTTTATTCAGTATTTAACTTCCTTTTAAAATAAAAGATTCTACGCACAAAAAAAATTAATACGTTATATATTATTTTTAATTTGTTCATCTCCGTTGGTAACAAAAGGGAGGTTTAACAGCGCCATGACGAAATTGAGAAATGCCAAAAGCAACAGTGGAAGTTATTCAGTCAAACAGTTCTGTAATAATGAAGGAGGTCATGAGCCTACGATATGCGCGGATCAACAATGTAAATGTATGTCATGTCCTACAATGCAGAGTAAAGTTTCTGCAACAATAGGCCATATAAAATTACTTTGGCTATGGTCATGGATGAAGAAATACAGGATGGGAAACTCCATTGTTTAAAGCGTGATTTTTTTTTCACTGGCGCTCTCTGGCCATTTGCGTGGGCATTACTCTCTGTCTAGCAGACGACTTTACTTTTCCTTATTGGCCTCGATGGCTCAGTGGTTGCGTAATCTCCTCTGATCAACACCTCCTAGACAGAAGGCCTGATAACGGAAACGTCATACATTGTTACATCATCATTAGTCGACCAAATTTAGGGCTTATTATTAGTAGAAATAGGATTAACAATGGTCGACTAATGATGATGTAACAGTGTATGACGTTTCCGTTATCAGGCCTTCTGTCTAGGTGGTGTTGCTCTGATCGTAACCACCGAGAGAGAAGGCCTCTGCGACGAAACGTAATACATTGTCACATCAACATAAATAAGACATAGTAAGCCATACATTTGCCCTAACTATGATGATGTAACAATGTATTACTTTTCATCGGAGAGGCCTTCTCTCTCGATGGTTACACTCTGATGCCCGTAGATGTTGCTTCGATCCCGGCCGAGGATGACGAGGATTTTTTCAGGGGGAAAATACTATCATATAAAAGAAAGAGAAAAAAATGTATACACTAACTCATTCATTACGAAATCTCCAGAACTATGAAGCCTACAAACTTGAAATTTGGCAGGTATATTTCTCTCGGCTTCTAGGTGTGGATGATAGAGGGATAAAATCTAAGCAACATTTACCTCTTTCATTTTTTTCTCTGGGGCATTATTTTTGAGATGAAAAAAGTTGAAATCCTACCTGCAGGAAACAATTGTTTGGAATCTGTGGAGACACTTCAAGACATTGGTATACGAGACATCAGTGGGATCCGAGGAAGAGCTGGTAGCCGGAATAGCCTTAGCTGCGGACCATATTCGCGAAGATCCAGAAACTTTTAAACTTTTTACATCAGTCGTTGTAAAGCATGCATTCATGCCAGAGGGAGTCAATTAGAACGCTTATTATTGATGAAAATTGGAAAGAAAATTCCACAGCCTGTGTTCGAACCAGAAACCTTCTGCTCACCGTGCAGACGCGCCAACTAACTGCGCCACTGTGGACATGGAAGCATTAACGCTATCTACATGTCCCTAGGGCTGGTTGGAGCAGTACCCAGTTCATAGGCTGGGAATATCTTTTCTACTGCGTATAATCGTTCCTGGTTCGAACCCAGGCTGTGGAATTTTCATTCCTATTTTCATCAATAATTTCAACATCTGAGGTTTGGCGAGAAAAAAAAACAAAAAGAAAGAAAGAAAAAAAATCCTCTTAAGACCTTTCATTTATTAATCTAGAACACTTACTGTAAAACTTTTGCATGTTTCATAAAGAACAAGTCACATTATTGGACTGTACGCAATGTGTTTTTTGTTCTTTTTATTACATGATTGACCATGAATTTGACGTGGTACAGAATTACGGGTTGAGTGGCATATTACGTCTACATGACGTCCAACATTCTTTATGTCAAAAACAATACCCAGAGAAAAAAATGAAAGAGGGAAATGTTGCTTAGATTTGATTCCTCTACCACCTCCCATGTTTGTACACTATGCTGTATACATAAATATGAAAAAACTATTTTTTTCTCCGAGCGACGCCGGGTACTTCAGCTAGTGTATTCATATTTTTTCAGTTGAATGGAACTAGAAATATCTGGATATATTTTAAAATATCGCTTTGATTTCTCATTTTCTTAGAAAAATGATAATCGTTTAAGTATGGCGTCTTCACCCTACTTACCTTATATCATACCCCTTCAAATTACTCAGCTCCTTCTAAGTAGGAGTGCGTTCTTTAGCAAATGCCTATTAAAAATCTCTTTATTATGTTTCACAAAGTTAAGGACATTACGGATTTGAAACGCCGAATCCGGTTGCTATTAAGAAGGTGGATATCGATATGCTCAAAAGAACATGGCAAGAAATTAATTATCGGGAAACTTCAGAGGAAAGAGAGCAACGTGTACAACGAGTTCGACGTAGAACGGAAGAGATAAGGGTGGCGAATCGACATTCTGATTTAAAATTAGCGGCATTTAATTACAATTCTGAATACGATTTACTACATCCTCCTAATTTTGTACCTAGTTAATGTTCTCACAACATGGATTCGTGGATTTCTCACATTCAAATTTATTTATATAACTAAAGAGCACAAATATGCGTAAATCAAGCAGGGGACCAGGGCTAGTTTGCAAGGGGGCACGTTGGCACAAGATTAATACAAGGTTCGACACTTAATAAACGAAAATGACGCTACTTTTAGCGTGTTCAAGCATTTGCGACCAAGACGGTGCGTGTTTTCGATCTATAAACTATGATTGTTGTCGGGTGTACAAGTTGCAACAATAACGTTACGCGCGCCTATATATTCTCGTATTTCAACTGCACGCAGTCATTAGATGACGTTCTAATATTAAACATGGAACAAAGGGCAAACATTAAGTTCTGTTTTATCCTTGGAAAAACCGCTACGGGAACTTACAAGTTGATAAAGCAAATGTATAGTGATGATGCACCACTAAATCGTACACGTGTTTTTGAATGGTTCGCTAGATTTCGTGATGGCCGTGAATAGCTGAAAGACGACGAACACATAGGACATCCAAAAACTGTTCGAACACAGAAAACAATCGAAAAGATGAGAGAACTTTTGTTAAGTGATCGGCGAATGAACCTGAAAATGACGGAAGGAGTCTTAAACATTAACTGAGAAATATTAACAGAAGATCTGGGCAAAAGGAAACTGTGTGCTCGGTTTGTGCCACATTTCTTAATATATGAGCAAAAACAGATTGGATGCTTGCACGGAATTCATCGCGGCCACAGATGTCAAACCGAACTTGCTGGACGTCAAACCTGATGCTATCAACATGACCCGAAACAAAACGACAGAGCATGGACTGGAGATCCCAACATCCCCGCGAGAGCTATGAAATTCCGGTTTGAAAAGTCATAGACGGATATAGGAATAGACGGTTATTTTGATTTATTTATTTTATTTTTTAATGAATAACTATTATTTATGGTTTGAAAAGTCAAGAACAAAAGTAATACTCGTCACTTTCTTTGAAAGCACTGGCATTATCCATCGCGTGAACAAACAGTCAACAAGGAGTACAACAGGGAATTTTGCAGTGTCTGATTAAGAGAATCCAACGAGTATGGCTACAATTTCATGCAAAAGAGAGTTTGCTCTTACAACACGTTAATGCCTGACTTCAATGTCTGACTGTAGAAGGGAGTTGGCTCTTAGCCAGTAACGGAATTGTGGAGCTTTATCCCCCTCCCCATTCCCCAGATATGTTTCCACCAGACTTTTTCCTCTTCCCAAGGGAGAAAATAATTCTGAAAGGACACAGATTTGAGAATGTAGAGGGCATCAGAAGGAACGTTACAGCCGAAATTGGAAGGGTTAAGACAAAAGACTTTAAAGCATTTTTCAAAAACTTGTATGGACGCTGCAATAAGTGCGTAGCCTCAGAAGGTAACTTAATTTGTAAGCATTCTTAAGATAATGTTAAACGAAGTGAGTGTCAATTGTTGAAGCGTTCCGTGTAAGCGTTACTACTAAGCGTGTAAGCGTTCATATTCTATTGCTAAAGCGTTACTTCTTACTCATTTATTGACTCAAGCGATTAGCTACTAGCAAGTAGCCATTGACAACAATATGCTTAACAGAAATTAGCTATTGATAATGTTATGCATAACAGCAATTTGCTCTTGATAGGTTAACAAAATCTTAGCATTGAAAGTTCCCAATGGACCGTCACGGTACCATTAGAATACATACACCTATATCACTTTCAACTCGTTGTATTCATTCATGACACATCTTTTGATATTTTATATGCCATATATAAAAAATAAAACTATTAAAGGGGTATCATAATGGTACCATTACAGCACTACTATTGCACGTATTCCGGCTATTTCATCTTCGAACTTGTTCGTGTTGTGTTCCATATTTATCGACTGGTGAAAACAAAATGTGAAAAAGCTAATCCGTTTTCAAGTTATCGTACTAAATAAAAGCTCCCTACATAAAAAGAGATCCTTTTAGTTTAGGCAATGAGCAAGGATCATCTCTTTCTATAATCGCCAGTCACGTGCACGTTGCACTGGGAACCATCCAAACAACGTATAGAGCACGCACAGAGACGAAACGAAGTGCACACGCTTTCCCAACGCGATTATGATTCGCCTCTTCCAATAATTCACTACGCCCACTCTTCCCAATGCATTGTTGGAATTGCGTCTATAAATAGACTGAGGCATATCTGGACAAACCGATCACATAAGCAGTTTTCTATAAAAATGTGCTAAAAATAAAAAGTTAAAACTTTTCCAACTAACCCGGTCTCCCGGAAGTCGAAAACGAAGAGTTGAGACCGGTAAGTAAATCTTAAGTAAGCGAGGCTTTGCTCTTTTACTTAATCTACTTAATATTAAACAACAACAATACGAGAACGTGATCTTTTTGGCTAAGGGTACACTAGGATCTGTCTTGGGAAAAACTCATAATTTTGAAAAAATAAAAGATCAACTCTAGGTGCACTGTTTATAGTTCAAAGAATATATCAGAATAGAAAAACTGATTTTTTATAAAGTTTCCTTTCATAATTTTTATTTAGGATAATTTTGAAAAGCATTACAAATTTTAAAGAAAGAAATTTATTTCCATTGGGAAGAGTTAATTTATTAATTCCTAATTCTTAAAAGACAAAAAATTTAATGAGAAAAGACTTCTCCTTCCCCACTTTCGAAGAAAATATTTTAATTAAGAAAAAAATTTAATTCTTGAAGCATTACAAATGAAGGCGGAAAACGTCGATCTTCTTTGCTTTAATTTCTTCTATCGTTTTCCTGTTAAAAGTGAATAAATAAATATGATGAATATACTTTTCTCTTGACCGAGCATCATATTACCATCGCCTAGTTTCGACTTTTCCCCCGCGTAATTAAAGGGAATTTAATTAGTGTGGGGCACGAGCTTAATGACGCATTAAGTTTCGACAAAAGATGGTCCTTAATTTGCATTCTGGGTGATGGAATTTCACTTTCTTGAATTGGAACGAATTTTTAAATGCCTAATTGCAAACATAGAAATCCATTCAATTGAACTGCATTAACCTCTGCTAAAGAGAATAAAGAATTTTAGCTTTAAACGGTAAAAGTGAAATTTTTAATTCGGAACACTTGTTAGATATATCATTCATTCTCTTTGAATTAAGTTGCATTAACTTATAAATTAATGTTAAAAATAACATAACTGTTGTTAATACAGTGAATAGATTTTTTAACCTAGATAATGTTAAAGATTATTTGAATTGAAGGAATGATAAGTAACAACTTCATGGATGTCAACTTCATGATTTTAATAATTGGAAACCCTTTTATTTATGCAATATTTATTTGGTGGTATTGTGCGATCGGTTCTAGTACAAAGCCCATTCTTCTGATTATAGTTTATCCAATAAAAGAAAATCAGTAAATATTACGGCAATAAAAATTAAATAATACCGAACATTAGAAATGTAAAATTTAACTGAGCACCTCCTTTTTGAAATGTTTCCAAACATTTCATTGTTATCATTACTAATGCTATTATGAATTGATACACATTCACTACTTCAACAATTTTTAACAATTTAAAGGAAAATGAATTAAAATGAATTCAGTTAAAATAAGTTTTTATACAACATAAATTATATTAAAGAATGGCTTAGGGATGGTTAATGAGGGTTTATTTTTATACTAACAGTAAGTCACACTTAATTTTCACTATTCATTAATAATGAAATTATATTAGTAAATTTATCAAACAAAATTCAAAAACTTGCTAGATGAGAATGTTATTATTATTATGGATTGTTTGATGAATATCTTCAATATGTGTCTAAAAAAGTTGAGGGAAAACCAAGTAACTATAATATTATATTTTCCGGAATGGATGTTTGAAGATCTATAAAGAATTTTCCCCCTGATCAAACAGCAAAAAAGAAAACCCACAAGGAAGACATCAAAATATAAGTAAATTAAATTAGTAAATTATTAAAACTGGAAAAAAAAATTTAGATAGAGATATCAAAAATTTATATAAGAGACTCTGATAAAATGTTAATGATTTTCTGAGAAATTCCTAAAAATAAAAAAAATTAATATTAGTTGTAAAAATTAAAATTTAAATAATTTATTTGAAACTAGTATTAAAGCCCGCCATACGACGGTGCCACAATAGGCAAATCTGTAAATTCCATTTTAACTATAAAATTTCGCCTGTTATAGAGCTGTGATAATTGACTGGGCTGCCAATAATAATAAAAATGTTTACTTAGTTTTCACACCTGCTTATTCGTTAAGGTCGCGGGGCAGCGCTCGAGATCTTCCGCCATCAGGTTCATGTCCTCAATGATAACCCAAGCGACTCGAAACCAGATGATCAATGTAATCTAGCCACATAGTTCTAGGCCGACCCTTGGTCTCTTATGAGACATACTTCTCTTCTTCGGCGACCTCCACGGTCACCTGACCTAACCCCATGATTTTTTTTTTCTTATGGGCTTGCGGCCAAGTTCATGTTTTTGTCCCCCCCCCCCCTATCCCCACCCAGCCCGTTTCCACGTGACTTAACCCAACCACCGACTTGGAAAATAGCAACTGCCTAGGAAGACGGTTTTGCGGCATCCGCACATGTGGCCAAACCAATGCACCTGAGGCCTCTCAATGCGAAGAAGGAGCGGTTCAGCACCTAAAGACTGCCTTATTGTGATGCTGAACACTTGTAGGAAACACCTGTCGCACCTCTCAGAATCTCATTTTGGCACTATTTCTGTCATTACCCAAGACTCATGACCATAGAAGGGAATAGGGACAAAGATTTGAAAACAGACAGCTTGAGTTTCTTTCCTAGCTCAAGATTTTTTACAACGGATGATCACCACAGTTCGCGTCAGACACAGCTTGCTGTACCGATCCGAGCATCCAATAAATAATATTATTGCTTTTGATTTTATTCGAAAGCCCGGCGTACGATGGTTACTGCAATACTGGAAACTGCAAGTTCGATTTTATTTTTAAAAATTTTCATCTGTGACAGGATTGTGATAATTGGCAGAACTGCGATAATTGACAGTATTGCTAATACTAAAAAAAAAGTCACTAACACAATGTGTCCTGTTACAATGGGACAAAGTTACTACTGTCAATTTGACAGTTATAACCTAACACAAAAACACATTTACAACTATTAGATGTAAACTCTGCTCTTCAGTGAAAATGACTCGTCGGAAATGAAAAATGAGAAAAAAATGTTATTAGCTTTTGATTTTTTTCGATTTGATTTTTTATTTTTCTAATTTATGAATTTTTCCTTTTTATCAATTTGTACAACTGAAAAATTATTACTATATAAAGAACTAGAAGAGGTACCCGGCGTTGCCCGGGATAATTACACTTGCACAAACTTTTCCTTTCATTGTTAGTCATGAGATATATATTGTTGGTTCATGCAGTGTGTTTGTGAATTGCGTGCTGATACCATTGTTGATACCTATTGTTGTACCAACTTTGCCTTGCATTGTTGGTCATGAGATATTTCTCATTAATATGCCTTGCCATAACCATGAATATCGATTTTTTATCGATATTTATTATTTTTCCGAAATCTGAGGTAGACAGTGACCTTCCTCATGCTTTGAAGGTCATGTATGCGAAATTTTATCAAGATCGGAATAAAACTGTAGATTTGTATAAAAAACATACAGATCCACAGACAAACAGACCCACAAACATCCTTCTTTATACAGGGTGTAAATTTTAAGTTGACAAAGCAGAATAACTCGAAAAATAAGCTTCACACGAAAAAATGCGTAGAATCCAAAGTTGATTATTTTCGAGGGGGCATCTGCTGGTGCTAAAATTAGCCCACCCCCCCCCCGGCCCCTGGGGGTGGGGCGGGGGGCAACTTTAAAATTTCAAATGGGAACCCCTATTTTTTATTGCAGATTCAGGTCCTACATAAAAAACTACGTACATTTTGTCTGAAACATTTTTTTTATTTTTGGTAGATGGCGCTGTAATTCAAGAAAATCCATTTTCTCATTTTTGCGTGGAAATAACTAATTTATTATTCATTTCGATTCCTACATTGTTTTAACTACAATGTAATTTGAAGACATTTCGTCAACAAACAAATAACGTAAACATTGGCATTTTTTTCAGAATGTTTACATTTTAAATTCTGATCTTTAGAAGAAAAGATTGTAATTTTTCAACTGTTTTTGTGAGTGTACAACGCCGTATTGCTTTTGAATTTACATTATGAATTATCTTTCTGTGGAAGAAAAAATTGAGATGGTGTACATTTATGGAGAAAGTGGGAGAAATTTTGATAATGCAGTCGCGCTTTATGCTCAGCGTTTTCCTGGCCAAACGCGATCACGGTCTTCTTTTGTTCGAGTTATTAAACAATTTACTGCGGAAGGTAGTGTGAACCAGAAAAAAAGAACCCGTGCAGCTACTGTTTGTGGAGAAAACAATCAAGTGTCAGTCCTAGCTGCTGTGGCTCATAATCCACATGCGAGCACAAGAGAAATATCAAGGCAATCAGGAATTTCACATATGAGTGTTTGGAAAATGCTGAAGCTCCACAAATTTCATCCATATCATGTATCTATGCATCAGGAACTACATGGCAATGACCACCAAAACCGTCTAACGTTTTGTCACTGGGCACTTCAGCAGATGCAAACAAACCAACATTTTTTTGCACGAGTTCTTTTCTCCGATGAGTCAACATTCACAAACCACGGGGAAGTTAATCGACATAACATGCATTACTGGAGTGAACAGAACCCACACTGGATTCGAGAAGTCAACCATCAGCGACCTTGGTCAATTAATGTTTGGTGTGGGATAATTGGCGATAAACTTATCGGTCCATATTTTATAGACGGTAATTTGAATGGCAACAAATATCGTAACCTACTTGAAAATGAACTACCAGATCTACTTGAAGACCTGAGTATTGAACTTCGACAACACATGTGGTTTCAACATGATGGTTGTCCAGCGCATTATTCATTAGTAGCGCGCGAAGTACTACATCGACTTTACCATGGTCGCTGGATCGGCAGGGAAGGTCCTGTGAATTGGCCAGCCAGATCGCCTGACCTTACATCGCCAGATTTTTTCTTATGGGGTTACCTCAAAGATATCGTTTATAAGGAAACGCCAACCACTCGCGAAAACATGATTCAAAGAATAAGAGATGCTTGCGCTGCAATTACACCAGACATGTTATCAAGATGTGTTCAGGAATTTACAAAACGAGTCAATAAATGCATCGAAGTTGGAGGTCATCAATTTGAACATTTAATTTCATAAAACGGCGAGATGCAAGGGATTTAAGGACAACAAGCAGGCCGAAAGTGAGAGGCGAGGGGACTCACTGGAAATACAAGCACCCCGAAATTCATTTACTTGCAAGTATTTGCAAATAAGAAAAAATAAAACGAAAACAATCGGTCCTTTTAAGGACCACCAAATCTTAAACGGGAATAACTTCATCTTTACACAGTCTTTTACTTTTTTACTCTGTTAGTTAATGAGTTCACTCGTTAGTACGTAGGATGTTCGGTTAGTTAGTTAGCTAATCAGTTGATTTGTTTGATAATTATAAAGTTGTGTGGCCTCATGACCACGAAACAAAACAAAATTATCCTAATCCGCGGCAAAAAATAATAAAATAATAACTTTGCGGCAAAATTTACGAAGTAAATAAGTATTTTTTATTTCTCCGTAACCATTTCCACGCAAAAATGAGAAAATGGATTTTCTTGAATTACAGCGCCATCTACCAAAAATAAAAAAAAATGTTTCAGACAAAATGTACGTAGTTTTTTATGTAGGACCTGAATCTGCAATAAAAAATAGGGGTTCCCATTTGAAATTTTAAAGTTGCCCCCCGCCCCACCCCCAGGGGCCGGGGGGGGGGGTGGGCTAATTTTAGCACCAGCAGATGCCCCCTCGAAAATAATCAACTTTGGATTATACGCATTTTTTCGTGTGAAGCTTATTTTTCGAGTTATTCTGCTTTGTCAACTTAAAATTTACACCCTGTATATATAGAAGATGTCATAAAATGTAAAAACTAATGTCACCTATTTGTGATTTGAATTGTTAATCAATTTCAAAATGTTTTATTTGAATGTTATTTTTTTTTCAATTAAAAAATAAGAATGCATGTAATGAATTTAAAATTACTTACTTAGGATTAAATGTGGTTTATTTATTTATAAATGTCAATAGATGTATATAGTTAAATCTATGACAATATATTTTTGAAACTATAAAATTTTTTAATAGTCTTTTTCGTCGGTTGCGATTTTTGGATTTTAACAATCAGTATTTTTTCATTTGTTGGAAACAATGAAACTTGTATTGTTGCTCGTCACTATGGAAACGGGCACGGAGCAGGAGGATTTAGCATTTTATAAGATACAATTCAATTTTAGTTTTCTTGTCTATGGCGTTGGGGTTTACAGACGGTTGTTAGGGATCTATGGTAACAAGTTACAGACGGCCAGAAAACGTGGATAACTCCTTTTGCTACTATCGAGTGTGTTCATTCTGGTAGCCATACATCGCAGTTTCTACGTAGTCTTTGGAACGCGGAACACAGATTAATTCTTAACCACTCCATGTGACACGCTTCCCAAAGACCTGCGAGCGTCTCTTTCCGAGGGCCCGTTTATGTATGCCAAATCCACGCAGATGCGTAGGTAAAGCGTCCGGCGACTTGACAGGTATGTCGCTGAATGGAATGGAGCAGATTCCGGTATCTTGCACGCCTTCCAAGAATAGGCGAGTTGACGAGGCGGTGTTGTCTTAGTGCAGCCATACTTTGTTTACTTCTGTTCCATACCAATCGGGGATATCCAGGTTCAACATGGGTGTTAGAACGATAGTCTGATAGTAGCCTACATGGCGTTGACCTTAGCCGTTGACTCAAGTCTGTGCAAGTTTAACTAGCCGTGCTAGATGTATCCCGCCACGATCATGATACCTTTGGAAAATGTTTCCTTGCGTTCACGGTACCATTTTCTGAAGTCCTTAGAACTCCTTGGGTGGATAAAAATGGCTCGGCTCTTGTTGCAGTCGCTTAAATAAACAAACCCCTCATCTACTGCGACCTCAAATTACCACTTTTCATCCGCGAGTCGTTCATACAGTTTAAGGCAGTTGGTCCGTCGCTCTTGAAAATTGCTCTTGTGTCGCTTCCCAGTTCATATCATATACAGAGTCGCCAAAAAATATATAGTTATATCAGCAAATGAAAAAAAAAAAACAATTTGTATGAAATTTTAATATTTCTTCGGACATCACGAGACAAATACAAGCTATCTTTGACCTATATAATTACAAAAAGTGGTCAAAGTAGTTGTTATTCGAGACAATTTAGTTCGGCAGAGGGTTTTCAAATAATAGTTGTTTATGATCTCTTATTTTTAGATTATGGAGTAGTCTTTTTTTACAATATTTCCAAAAGCAATAGAATATATTACAGTATAAAAGGTTTCTTTATTTCTTTTTTTTTATAATCAATTATACCTCTGCTCATTTATTCATGAAAGAAGAAGGATTTTCACTGCACCTTCTATGTGATTTAATCAAGGAAAACGATTTAGAAATTTTGAGGTGTTTTTATTGCATGTTTTCTACAATTTTTCAAGTTTCTTTCAAGCGAGCCGAACAAAACAAACAGGAACATTGGAAACAAGAGGCTTTTATGCATTATGTTCGTCAATAAAATCGGATGGAACGCACTTCTGGGATTCGAATTTGTCGTTATAGGGATCTAGACAAATGAAAAAAAAACAAACAAAAAACATCAACAACGAACTGCTATTCGAGGAGCTGGTTAAGAGATTAACGTCCATCAGCTTATTCATTGACACATGACTGACTTTGTTAGATGTGATTTGTGAATGGAAAAAGAAAAATATCTCTTTTCGCTCTGCAAAGTTCACTGCTTTCCGAAAATAATAAATGGACAATATCTAAAATAAAAATTGATCCACGGAAGAATAAGATGAAATATTATATTTGGACAATTTAATAAATGAGCTGCATGAGATAGGATAAAATAGTAATAAATGATTCTTGGATTCTCTAGGTTCATATTAATTTTTTTGGATCAAACTCAAAATGAATAAAACTTTATTTGGCTTTGATTTTCGGGTTGGAATCGGGATCGAAAGACTCACTGGGGTATTTTTTTCCTTCCCGTGAATCATGGATATTTTTATCAATCAACATAAATAGAAAATTGGAACATCATTTCATTTCAGTCAAAATTTTTGTTGTAAAATGTACAAGCATTCTTAAGTATATAAGTATTAATAAAAATGGTACTTTTTATATTCTTCAATTCATCTTTCTTTCAAAAAAATTTCTTCTTTTAAAGTATTTGAATATCATAACTTTAAAAATTAATTTCCTCACTTATGCAAAAACATCGTTATAAACCATCATTTTATCATCTTCTATAAGATTATTAATATTGTAAACTCACGTTTTCCGATACCCATCCAGGGACCTACCTCGTCGGCTCTGCCATACTGGCCCTGGATGGCCATCTTGTAACCAACCTGTATTATATCTCAAAATTAAATAAATAAATAAATAAAATAAAATAAATAAATATTTTTAATGGAAAACAATAGATCTTGACGCTTGAGAAATAAAACTTTAAACACAATATGGTATTTCTTTAGTTTTATCAAATACTTAGCAACAAGAAAAATAAAAATACTTTGTCTAACAAAGAAAAAATTAATTACATTAGAAGATTAATAAAAATGATAGCAACGAAGTTGAAAAACTTTAGACTTTTTTAATTTATAAAGATTTCTTTTTAATTTACAACTGAATAATTTTATATAATTAATTTATTTTATAAAAAAGAAATTTCCTTCCTCGTTGACTTGAAGTGCTGCCACCAGCAATTCGAATTGATTTTCTTCCCAGTCTAATAAGGCGAAGTCCTTAATGTCATGTGGCCCGTCTCGGTTGTATGGATGGTAGTTCCTTTTTTTTTAATTTTAATTTATATCAAATTTGCCACATCACGCAATTCTTTCATTGAATCTTTTAAGTTAATAAAACTGTAGCACGTAAATTCGATTACACTGAAACATGTTCACTGTTCAGCTATATAGAAAAATTAATGTAACTGTTGGGCAAATTCATATCATTTATGATTCAAAGAATTTCAGCTTAACAATTACACTTCTCAAATTTAAAACGTTTATAATTTGCATATGTCAAAATACTTGTTGAATTGACAGTTATTAGAATCGGTGGGTTGGAAATGCTCATTTAATACGAAGAAAACTCAACAGAATGAAAAACAGAATAAACGCTGTCGACAATAACATTTTATATACAGATGAACGTATATTTTATTGATCATCACATGCTTACGAAGGCAGTGAGGCTGCCGAAATGTTCATTTTGTTTTTCCTATTGTAGGGAAGCTTTTACAGTTCTTAAATTCTTCTTTACCTTTAAGAAAAACCAACTATCAACATATTTAAAAAGACAAAAAAAGGTTTTCATCTAAGAACTAAAAATGGGAGGGCGGAAGAACAATTTAATACATGTATATCTATCAGAGTACACATCTTCTTCGCTACTTGGATTAGCATCCCCGTATCATGCGGAAGGAATTTTCCATTCAGGAATTTATCGGCTACGTAATTTCGAACGTTGAAGTGGAAAGGATGATCATACAGCGATGCAGTTACAGCAGGAAAAAAAAAAAGATAAAACGGGATAACCTTGGATAACTTCTCGAATAGAAGGCTTGAATAATTTATCTGGAATTGGGATCAATGCCAATATAGTTTTTACGATATTGGAAGTCATTTGCAATTAAAGACAAATCATATTTCGCAGGTCTCAGAAATGTCGATAACAATTACATGGGTCTCGAGTTTTTGTACTCTCAGTAACAGTTTTTGTGCAAAAAATTTGCACACTATAGCCAGGAGAACTTCCTCTCTTTATAGAGGCATGTCCTTCTTCTGTTTGGTTTGGTTTGGTTTATTTGGTATTAACGTCCTTTTCAACTGCTATGGTCATTTCAGGACGGCGTTATAGGGGCCGCAAATTTTGCCTCGCAAGGGTTCTCTAACGTGCAGCCGGCAAACGACTACACGGGACCAACGGCTTTACTTCCGTTCCGAAGGAAGTGCGGGATTTCCCCCTGAAAAATCCTCGTCGTCCTCGGCCGGGATCGAACCCGCGTACTCGGGCATCAGAGGCGATCTCGCAACCACTGAGCCACCGAGGCCGATACCCTTCTTCTGTAGATAGCGCTTCAATTCAAGAAAACTTCAAGTATTCGATGATTTTTGACAAGGAGGATAAGTTAACAAGAACGACAGGAAACCACTAATCCACATAAGATATTTATTAAAACGTATGCGCATTTCGGCAGCCAAGCTGCCTTCTTCAGCGTATTCAAAGACCTGATCAGAACAAATTAAATCTGTTCTGATGCAGGAAAGAATTACATCGTCATATATATAGTAAAGTGGGGTTGATTATGATCCAATTACAGAGTTTCTAATACCATAAGCACGAAAATATATATACAAAAATAAGTTATTAGTAGGCAGTCTTCAACTAATCTTTGGTCCTTTTTGGATTATTCAGTCTATTGGTCAGTTTAGGCAGGTGTAAGAGTTTCCCAATGTCCATCAATTGGCTCACATCCAAAGGGCCCGAGTCACTGTTCAGCAATCTTGAGGGGTCTTCACTGTTTATAGCATATGACTCAATAAAGTTCAGCAGACGTGGGTCGCTAGTGCTATGTATGATGTCGAAGTCTTCATGTCTGAAGTCATGTCGCTAACCGAGTATGTGGTCAGCGAACCTTGATACTGCAAATTTCCCATTTTTGATGCCTGCCAAATGCTCATTAATTCTGGTCTTCACTGCTCTACGGGATTGCCCGTAGTAGACAGCATCGCATTCTGCACACGGTAATTTATATACGCCAGGCTTGTTTTCAGGGCAGATGGTATCTTTGGGGTTTTCCAACTGTTTCCTCATCGTGTTGGAGCTTCTATACGTGATTTCCAGGCCAAATTCTTTTGCAATTCTTGCCATGCCCCTGTTTAATTGCAGGTTGTATGGTAAGACTAGTCTCGATTCACGTTTTTCTTTTCTGTGCAGAGTGGTGACCTTTTGTATGGCTAATTTACGTTTCACTTTCTTAGTGATATAGTTGACTATGCTTTTACTGAATCCGTTCAATGTAGCAAATTCTTCAATGGTTTGTAGTTCCTTTTTCATGTTCTCTGCATTCAAGGGGATAGACAGTGCCCTGTGCACCATATGTCTGAAGGCCGCTAGTTTGTGATGATGGCAGTGATTGGAGTCATGTTTGATGTAGTTAGGAACGAAATTTTTCTTCCTGTGGATATTATAGTCAAGCTTCAGGCCTGTCCTTATCAACCTAATGTCTAAGAAAGGCAGGCTACCATTGGCCTCCATCTCCTTGGTAATTTTGATATTTGGGCATAATTTGTTAAGGTTGGACATAAATTGTTCAATGTTCTCTTTTTTATGGTTAAAAATAGAAAACACGTCATCAACGTATCTAAGCCAAACACCTGGAAAGTATCTAAACTCTGATATAGCCTGGTTTTCCAATTTCCTAATGTAAACGTTGGCTAATGCGCATACGTTTTAATAAATATCTTATGTGGATTAGTGGTTTCCTGTCGTTCTTGTCAAGTTGTGTCCACAGTTTCTGGCTCCATTTGCTCTGAGGATAAGTTAGAAACTGAGCGATAGTTAACAATGCTGAATGATTGGATTTGGACAAAATGGATCTTCCGTTTTAAAAATGGAGTCGAATCCAGCTTGTTTAAAAGGCAAGAAATTCACGAGTTTTATTGAGTAATTAGCAAAGGTTTAACGGTTCTAAACTTGCCAGTAAATATATTACTCTGTTAGTCGATGATTGTTTATTTTACATAATCACTAAACTGCGATCACTGCTATTGAGAATGGGTTAATTCACGTCGGTGAGATAGCATAATGTTCTGGAATGATGGAAAATTAAGACATATTATAAAGGATCATTAAGTCATTTGGAGGACAATTGGTGAACATTATCTATCTTATCTATGCCATATTCACATGCTAATGATGAACATATAAAAACCTCGTCGTATAGTGAATGGAATTTTTAGCATACCAGAAAGTCATTGTCTGAAAATTTATTTCCAAATGATAAGTTCTCTTACATAAAAGTCTGTAGTAGTCTTTGTTTGGGGTAAGATTATGACCATCTGAAAATATCTGACAATTTTTTTTTTTTTTTGCTGACACGTCGTTAAATGGATGTGATGATTTCTCCTTTTCTTTTTTTTTCCATTATTTTATAAAACCAGTTTCCATAACTTGGCTCCGAGCCAGCGCTTGATAAGCCGAATGCATTTGTCTTTTTCCGGTGAGGGAAATTTTTGTTTCCTTTTACGCTCAGACGCTCTTCTCAAAATAAGGACAATGAGTATAATTTGCATATTTCAAAAGACAAAAATTTGATTCAAAATTTGAATAAAAAATCCTTATGATTTTTTTGCAAATTTTATCTTTGACAAAACTTTTATCTAGCTTTTTCTATTTTTTTTTTCTCTTTTACCAAAAACTTGCAACAATACCAACTGTAAAATACGGATAAATTAACTTAGATAAATTTTTTAACAAAGTATTAAATTTAACAGGAAAATACATGTAGTATTCATTTTACTTTTATAAAAAGAAACTCTCACAGAATAAGACTTTCCAAAAAGCGAGACTAAATATGAGAAAGACACCATAATTCTTTGAGAATTTTTGTTTATATGATGGCTAGCAGACCCCCGTGGAAAATATTTTCGCACAAAAAAAAGTCGTATTCTTAAGGACTGGGTATTATACAGAACAATTTTCACATATTTGGAGAGACCATCCAGCAGCGTTTGCGCTCTATGTATGAGCCCGTTCGGGTTGTCGAGTTATGCAAACAATTAAACATAGCACAATTTAAAATACAGCCAGCGCCACCTCTCGGTATTAAAAATGAAAGATACACCATTCCCGCACGAAAGACTTGCAGTCATTGTTGATGCTGCTTCAATGAAAAATCGCAAAAATCCTCATTAAACAAAGCAAACAACGACATCATAATTTTTTATAGCTGGCAAAAATCCCATTCAGCTCCAGATAATTTGAATTTTTAAAATAAAATACAATGGAAAGAACGAAAGAAAAAGTAAAATACTTTCTTAGTAGCTGCTTAAGTTTATTTAAACTTACTGTCAAAATTTCATGTAATTAGCTTCAGCGGTTTCGGCTTAGCGATGATGAATCAATCAGTCAGGACATTTTATATATACAGGGTGTTTTTGAATTGAGTACATATTTTTTGGGAGATGATAGAAGAGGTCCTTAGAAGTATCTTTTATCATATGAACATGGAGTCCCCGCAGCTCCGTTTACTTACAATACTGCATTGAACAATCAAATGATACCGGGACGCGATAGGGAATGTTCAATAGCTACAATAGTCATCAGTGGTCTCATGTCAACCCATGTGCAACACATGTTAACAGTTTTCAGCATCGTTTTTCGTTGAATATTTGGGCTGGCATGATTCACAATGTCCTGATTGGGCCATATCTCCTACCATGCCGTCTTAACGCGCAAACATACCTTGGTTTCTTGAAGGAGGAGCTCCCTGGTCTTCTTGAAGATGTTCCACTAATGACCAGACATTTGATGTGGTTTCAACAGGACGGCGCACCTTCGCATTACACAAGAGCAGTTAGAGATTACCTAAATGAGACATATCCTGGTCGTTGGATTGGTCGTGGCGGGCCAGTTGCTTGGCCACCGAGATCGCCAGATCTCACACCGATGGATTTTTTTTTTATGGGGAAGCATAAAATCAATGGTATACTCCGAACCCGTAGATACCGAAGAAGAATTGGTGGCTCGTGTTGTCGCGGCAGCAGGTGACATCAGCGACCGTGCAAATCGACGCGTACATCAATCCATCATAAGGCGCTGCGAATTGTGCTATGAAGCAAATGGTGGTCATTTCGAACAATTACTTTAAAAGTTATTACAGTAGATTGCTTGTGTTAATTGTTAAAAATAAAATAATCTAGGCCTACCAACGCACACTGCGTCCCGGTGTCATTTGATTGTTCAATGCAGTATTGTAAGTAAACGGAGCTGCGGGGACCCCATGTTCATATGACAAAAAATATTTCTAAGGACCTCTTCTATCATCTCCCAAAAAATCTGTACTCAATTCAAAAACACCCCGTATATCATTTCGAGGCCAACGAGAAACAGGCCAGGACACTCAAAAGTCACATGATCATCGGGGTCCGGCCAACAATTCATCCTTCATTGTCTCCATCTTGGATTTTAACAATCAGTATTTTATCGTTTGTTGGAAACAATGAAAGATGGATTTTTGCCCGGACCCCGATGATCATGTGATTTTTGAGTGCCCTGGCCTGTCTCTCGTTGGCCTCGTATCATTTTCGTAGCCCACGAGAAGGACAGGCCATGGCCAACACCTCCTAGACAGAAGGCCTGATAACGGAAGCGTCATACATTGTTACATCATCACTAGTCGACCAAATTTAGGGATTATTATTGGTAGAAATAGGATTAACAATGGTCGACTAATGAAGATGTAACAATGCATGACGTTCCCGTTATCAGGCCTTATGTCTAGGTGGTGTTTCTCTGGGAAGAAAAGTCACCTGATCATCTTAGTCCGAATA